>PVIW01003457.1:67466-167220 GCA_004026585.1 Noctilio leporinus | reverse complement strand
ATATATAAAGAACTAATGCGACTCAACACCAGGGAGACAGACAGCCCAATTCAAAAATGGGCAAAGGACCTGAACAGACAACTCACTGAGGAAGATATACAAAGGGCCCAGAGGCATATGAAAGAATGCTCAACATCACTAGTCATCAGAGAGATGCAAATTAAAACTGCATTAAGATACCACCTCACACCTGTCAGAACGGCAATCATCAACAAATCAACAAACAACAAGTGTTGGCGAGGATGTGGGGCAAAGGGAACCCTCATACACTGTTGGTGGGAATGCAGGCTGGTGCAGCCACTGTGGAAAACAGTATGGGGTTTCCTTCAAAAACTAAACATGGAACTGCCTTTTGATCCAGCCATTCCACTACTTGGACTATACCCAAAGAATCCTGAAACACCAATTCATAAGAACCTATGCACACCTATGTTCATAGCGGCACTATTTACAATAGCTAAGTGCTGGAAACAGCCTAAGTGCCCATCAGTGGATGATTGGATCAAAAAACTTTGGTACATTTACACAATGGAATTCTATATAGCAGAAAGAAAGAAGGAACTTGTACCCTTTGCAACGACATGGATGGAACTGGAGAGTATAATGCTTAGTGAAATAAGCCAGTCAGTGAAGGACAAATATCATATGATCTCACCCATTATGGGACAATAATGAGCAAAACTAACAACAAGCAAAACAGAACCAAGTATATGAATACAAGGAATAGGCCTTCAGTGGTCAGAGGGAAAGGGGTTGGGGGAGGGGGGAGGCAGAGGCAAGAAAGGGGAGCAGCTTAGACAAGAACCTAGTATAAAGGAACCATGGACATGGACAACAGGTGGGATTGACTTGTGGGGGGAATGGGTGGGTGGGGAGGCGGACAGAGGGGAGCAAAAAGGGGATGGATATAATACAACAACAATAAAATTAAAAAAAATATTGACTATACACTGTAATTAAAAAAAATTATTTTTAATTTAAAGAGAGTTATAAATTAGATGACATCTGGTTCCAAAATAGTAAAATTATTTTTGTTCTTTTCTTTTGAAAATTACTCAGTAAACATAGACAACAACAACAAAAACAGAAATAACCTTGAACCAAATATATAAATGCAGAGAGTGGATAGAAAAATGATAAATGATGTAACAGGCAGCAGGGAAGTTAAATCTACAACAGCATAATACAAGTGAGAAGAAAGCCATTCTGATCCTCAGAACCCTGCAAAGTCTCCAGAATAGGGGCCACAGCCATTATGAAAGCCAGGTGAAAATTCTACACAAGGAGCAGTGAGAACTTCAGTTCCTCACCACTGTAATCAGGTCACATGCCTCTCCCACACCCAACCAAATACTGAACCAGAGGGCTCCAGACTGGGACACCAAGCACAGAGAAGGGTGGGATGTGGTGCCTTGCTGACATCTGGAAGATTAAATTTTATAGGCCTAATAAACCATGACACCCAGAGCTCTCTGCCAGCCCCAATTTAGTATGCAAGAAACCAACATTGTGCCCTCCAGGCAGGAACAAATAAATAAAAGTCTACAAAAACTACATCTGGATGGAAAAACCTGCTGACCATCTTGATGATATGCGACAGTTTGTAAGCCTCAGCCAAATATACTAATTGCAATCAATACAGTATTTTGCTGCTTTCCTCTTAAACAGAAAGATAGTCAAGAGCAATCAGACCTCTGAAAATGTGAAAGATGGGGATCAGATCTGTCTTGCTGAACTTTTTGGTCATTATAGGAGATTATTAATTTACAGTATCTGGCAGAGTGAAGGTATCTGTAATGTATCCATGGGATTCCTATACAATATTGAATTCCTTCTCCTCCAAAAATAAGCAAGTATCTTCACAATATACCTTTAAAGGCAGATGGAATGTTTTGTTGTGTTACTATTGTTCTTGCTGCATTTGTTGTTTTTAAATAAAGTGGAAGGTCTGTGTCTTTAAGAAATTTGGAGCAGGGATACTACAAAAGCAGAAAAATTCCTTGCCTATAATGCACATTCATGGATAGTCAAACATCTAGCAACACAGAGGGTATGCATCTTTAGATATACTCTTCATCGTATGTGTTTCTATCAACTATGACCTCCCTACTTACGTGGAATTCCTGGAAAGAGATCTTGGATCAACATAAATAATGTTCAAAGAGGATAATCCCTCTGATGTGGATTAACAACATAGTTGTACTTTTTACAGAAAATATTTCAGAATACAATTAAAGAAAGCAAAACACAGTGATAGCATTTCTAGATAGGGTGTCTGATCACCAAACTAAAGGGTAAAGGACATAAGATGAATGAGTAATGGGCTCAGGTAGTACTTCTTAGCAATTCGTAGACCAAGTGGCTTAGATGGAACACACTCTATCTCCAGGTCTAGGGTTGGACAATTAATGTCTGAGAGACAATCTGAACTCTGTTCCTTTACCCTGAAGCACAGTAATTAGTTAAACCAAGAGAACATGTCCACAACAGACAGTTCCAGTCCTTTGGCCATGGGCACTGCTTCACAGAAGATATAAGTCTGAGCTGCTAACAGAAGTCCAAAGAAAAAGCTGACCCATGAGGAAAGCCAAATTCTAGAGGGCTTCCAAACCAAGATTAAAGGGGTGATTTGGTTCTGATTACATGAATAAATTGGATCCAGCGGTGCTCAAACAAGTAATACCCTGGACTTTTCAGATATATGAGACAATGAGTTCCCTTTATTGCTTAAGCCAGTTTGGATTGGGTTTTCTATCATTTGAACTAAACACAAACAAACAAACAAAAAATAAAAAAACCTTGACAATTATGCATTTGTACGTAACTATATTCAAGATAAAACTTTGTGGAAGTAGGATAACCTCCCATTCCCATGTCATACATCAAAGTAGTCTTCTAGCACAAGTACGTATCACTTTAATATACAGCCTAAAAGTCCTTTTTAAACCTAATTTCCCAACATTGAGCATACTTAATAAGGAGTGATAAATGCTTAATAAATGTTTACTGAGTGATTTGAAAATGACAGGCTGAATAAATGAATGAATAATGTAGATCCCTGACCTAGCTAACATCAATCCATGCAATAGAAATTCTCTGTATAGATAATCATTAATCCTAACTTAATGATTTCCAGGAATCTTGAAAACTCCTGGTGTCCTTCAGTGGAAAGAAAAATATTCAATTAGTTTGATCTAATGCAAATAGAATGTGCCTACAATGTTCTTCTTCTTCTTCTTTTTTTATTTTTATTCATTATTTTCAGAGAGAAGGGTAGGGAGGGAGAAAAAAAGGGAGAGAAACATCATGAAATGGTTGCCTTTCACCGGCCTCCAGCCACAGATCTGGCTGGAGACTTAGCTTGCAACCTGGTTATGTGCCCTGACTGGGGAATCAAACCAGTGACCGCTGGGTTCACAGGTCAGCGCCAATCCACTGAGCCACACCAGCCAGGGTACCTACAATGTTCTTATAGCTTGGTTAGGGATTGGAATAAAAGCAAGGTAAATTAGAGTGGTTCTTTGTCACCTAGGAACTCATCAGTTAATATGGATAATGTACAGGAAGAACTCTAAAGAAATGTGAATATACAACTATATATACATATGAGTAGTTAAGCATAATTACTTTTTCAAAAATTCCTGACATGATACTGAGTCCTTTCATAATCCCTGGAATTCTCCTCTAAACATACATCAATTTTTTTTTTGTAAATAATGATTGAAGGCATTTGTTAAACAGTTACCCTGAGCCATGCATTGTGTTAAGTTCTTCAAACACATTACTATTGCTTGAGCTCTTTCTAGCAATTGTACATGGTACAATAGGAGATCATTTATCTGAGAGTTTAAATACTATCAGCATTTAAATACCTGATTCTTTAGAAAGGGATTGTTATGATCATTCAGTTTTAGTAACACTATGTAATAATAAAAGGTCACTTTGCTATAATACTCTGTGCTAAGAGCTGGGATGATCTCCAAGGCTGTAAACAACTGACAGTGATGGCAAAATGGACAAAGTGGTGCAGTTCACAAAGGACGGTTAGAAAATGATTCTGATGAGACTCTTTGATGCTGTGAAAATTTGATAAATCTCATGAAACAAAACTTATTCACTGGTGAGCAGAAGTTACTTCACACACACACACACACACACATATATATATGTGTATATATATATATATATATATATATATATATATATATATATTGAGAGAGAGCCTTGAAAAGTGAGATGACACAGCAAGCAGGGGCCCCTGCCTGACCTTTTCCAAACCCCTGTCATATCACCCTCTCCTATGGCTACTACAGAAACAAATCCTAGTGATCAGCAATCTTCTCAAACCTCTTTCTGCAAGTTAGGAACAAATTCTATGTTTTTAAAAATAAATTTTGTACTTAAAAAAATTACTAGATGTTTTTGCTTGTACTGTTTCTAGGAAATGAGTATAGTTTATCAATTTTGCAGTAAAAATTTGGTAAGAGCCCTGGCTGGTGAGGCTCAGTGGATTGAGTGCTGGCCTGCAGGCCAAAAGGCTGCCAGTGTGATTCCCAATCAGGGAACATGCCTAGGTTGCAGGCCAGGTCCCTGGTTGGGGGTATTTCTCTGGCATATCCCAATGTTTTTCTCCCTCCTTTCCCCCTCTCCATAAAAATAAATAAATAAGATTTTTAGAAAATGTTTAATGAAAAATATTTGGTAAGAAAAATATATTAATTATATGTTTATACACATATTTTATGTGATATATATTTTTCTTTTATAGGTAAATGAGTATTTTTATTGAATGGAAAAACATTCATAGATACACACTAAATTCCTTAAGTGATTGGCATGACATTTAGGTCAAAACAATATTTTATAAGACATGTATATAAAAAGGGAATGGATGTAATACAACAACAATAAAATTTAAAAAAATAAGACGTATATACATTTCAAATTTGTTTATTACTTACCATATTTGAAATCATCTCATAGTATATATCAAAAGTGTAAAACTAAAATGTCTTCTTTTGAAGACAATGATATCTAAAATGTAAAACATTAATCTGGAATGGGTCAGGCCCTGACAGCCAAATAAATAACCTACTTTATCCTGGCTGGTGGCTCAGTGGATAGGCACAGGCCTGCAAATCCAAAAGTTGCTGGTTCGATTCCCAGTCAGGGCACATAACCAGGCTGCAAGCCAGATCTCCAGCCAGGTCCGTAGCTAGAGGCAGGTGAAAGGTAACCATACATTAATGTTTCTCTCCCTCTCTGGCTCCCTCTCTTTCCTTCTCTCTTAAAATAAAAAAAGATAATAATAAATTAAAAATAAAAACATTAAATAATCTCCTACTCTAGGTATTAGTACCCATACTTTATTGATGAGAAAACTAGGCTTCAAAGTTTAAGTAACTTGCCCAAGTCAGTTAGCTGAGCCAAGGTTCAAACATTTGTCTCCCTGATTTCAAAACTCTTAACCAGTGTGATATATTATCCAAAGGGTAATGCAGTGTGATCGGGGACCTAGCCCACCTGGAATACAGTGTATTACACTAGATACAGCAGTGTACAATAACAAGCAAAACAGACAAATTCATAAGTGGCAAGCAGATGGCAGCTAATAGCAGGAGGAGCTTAAGGAGTATAGGTGTTGAGCAAAAAGGAACAAGGACTCATGGACAACAGTGTGGATATTGCTGGGAGGAAAGAGGTATAAGGGGACTAAATGGTAATGGAAAAAATACAATAAAGATGAAATTTTAAAAAATACCCCTCCCCAAAAAGTAAAGTGCATTAGATTACAAATCCATGAGGTCAAGGATATTTATTTGTTTGTTGACTATTGTAATTGTACAACCTATGACAGATATTAATACATAGGAATACTTAATAAATGCTTGTAGAATAAAAGAAGTGATTCTTTATATGACCTAATGCTTAACTTGTTTAGCAATTAGAAGATAACAGTATATTATATTTACATCTGACTACAACTCTTATTTTTTTTCTCATGAATAAATGATGAGTCACAACTCTTCCATTACATAATTGTGAAGTGTTTTAAAATTAATAGTTATTCACACAACAGAGATGTCTTACATGCCCAAAATATGCAGGCGTATCTGCAATGTATTCATCAGACAGAACAAAATATCCTGCCCTCATGGAACCTGCATTCTAGAGGAGCAGAAAAACAACAAACAATAAATCAGCTAAATAACTAAATAAATAAATAATAGTTTACTGGAAAATAACCTGTGCTATATAAAAAGAAAAAAAAAGTAGAGCAGGATCAGAAGGACTTAGGGGTTGCAATCATAAACATATACTAATGTGCCAGAACAGACCACTGAGAAGGTGACATCAGAGCAGAAAGTGACAGAATTAGGCATGCAGGTGTCTGGGGGAAGAATGTTTCAGGCAGAAGGACCGGCCACTGCAGACCCTGAGGTGGGAATGAGACTAGCGGGTTTGAGCAATAGCAAGGAGGCTGCTGTGATGTGTGACGGGGGTGGGGGAGGACTAGGAAATGATGAAATAGATGCAGTGGGAGGAAGGGCAGAGCATGCAGGCTCTTGTGGCCACTATAAGGTTCTGACTTTTACTCTAAATGAAATGTGTCAGGGTTTTGAGCAAAGGCTGAAGGGGACAAAAGCAGAAACAGAGAGATCATGAGGAGTGTATTGTAGGAACACAGGTTAAGGTAATAGCGGCTGGGATTCAGGCCATTAACAGTGAAGGAGATGAGGTATGATGAGATTTTGGATAAATTTTGGAAGTAGCATTAACATGCTTGCTTGAGGTACTAGATAAGGAGTGTGAGAGAAAGGGAGATAAAACCAAGGCTTTTCGTTTGAAAAACTGCAAGGATAGAGTGCTGTTAACTGAGATGAGGAATGCTACAGATGTAGCAGTTTTGGCTGGGAAGGAAAGATCATTTCTAGACATTTGTAAGAATTAGGCATTTGCAAGAGATTAGAACTGGCATGCAAATTTAGGAGTCATTAGTATATACAGATGAGTTTTAAAGCCATGAAACCAGATGATCATCAAGGCAACACAGGCAGAAAGAGAAGAAAACCAAAGAGTGTGCTCATGGAGAAGAGAAGAAACACGAAAAAAGCCTGAAAATGAGTAGCCAACAAAGCAGTAGAAAAAACAAACTAGGATGGTATCCTGGAAACCAAAGGAAGAAAGTGAATCAATGAAGAGGAAATGGTCATCAATAGTGCCCAAGGATGCTGACAAGTCAAGTGAGATGAGAATGAGAGCAGTTTTAATGGAATTATGGGGGCAAAATTCTGACTAAAATGGATTTAATAGAGAATGGGATAAAAATTAGAAATATGGTCAAACACAGTCCATTGAGGAGTTTTGCTACAAAGAACTGGGCAGAAATTAGATCTAAAGAAGGCTTTTTAAGGGAGAAGACATAATAGCTATGTTTATATGCTTGCGACCTAGTAGAGAGTGAAAAAAATAAAATAAAAAGAATATTGTAAGAAATGTCAGAATTCTTGGAATGGTTTTCTTGAGTTACCTAGAAGGGTGGAATCTTGTGTATATGGTGGGTACATGTCAGGTCATATATCATTCATCTCTATAAACATAAAGGGAAGCAAAATATGTGGGTGCAGAGGGGGTGATGGGTGATGTGGAAGTTCCATAAGATTGCCTACATTTTTGTCAGGAAGGAAGGTCATCAACTGAAAGCAAGAATGGGGAGGAGGTGATAGCATTTGAGGAGAGAGGAAAGTCTGAAATAGCCATCTGAGAGAGGTGGACAGGGAATGGGTCAGGGCAGGTGGCAATATTAATGGCCTACTCTGGTTGGTAGTCATGAATGAAAAGTGAGGTGAGTCTTCAGTGTGGTGGGCTTTTCTTCAGCCATGTTTATACATGGGTTTACCCAGAGTTGTGGTTTTATAAAGAACAGAGTCAGAGATGGGCAAGGGAATGATTATAATGATCAAGCATGAAATTAAGCTTGGTGATGAGAACAGCAAGGGAGTAAAAGACAACAAATGCTGGTTGGTAGGATCAATGGAGCAGAGGCATAAAACTTCATCATTTTAGTTGAAGTCCCTTTTTCAACCACTCAATTACTTCTGAAACTTAATTCTGTTGTTAATCATATCACTTGTTTTTATATCAAATGAAAGTAATAATACATATAGCATTAACTTACACATTATTTCACCTTTTCAAAATTTTTTTTTTTTTACTGATGGATACTAAATACCAGATGCTGTGAGATAAAAAGTCAAATAAGATTGGTTTTTACCTCAAGAATTTCATAGCTGAGCAAAGAAACAGGTCAGTAAGGTATCATAGAACAGTGTGGTAGGCACCATGAAATGCTGCCATTATAGTACAGAGGAGAGACTTCTAACATAACTAGAAGGTGACAGAAGACTCCATTAGGAAGGAACTCTAAGCAGGGTTTTTCAAACTGAATAGGAAATAGAAAAGAACCTTCTGTGACTTATCCAAAGTTATAAATCTAGAGGGTGGCAGCATACTTCCAAAGATCAGCTTTTAAATGATACCATTTCACTAACTGTTCTGACCAAAGGGGCCATTTCACCAGCTCTGTTTTCTCCATTGTGTCCATCATGCTACCTTGGGCAACTACTTCAAATGCTTTGCTGGATTCGGAATGCTCCAATGGTCCCTCTGACCTCCCAACACAAGGTAACTAGCTAAGGGAGAGACTGGTTTGCATTTGTTCCTAGAAAATTCATGCCAAGCACTCTCATAATTTATCACTGATGTTTTTCCTAAGGGCTAACAAACCACTGCTTAATATTCTAAGATTTTGCCACTAATTGACATCATAGACATCAATTTATAACTTGTCTGTTTATAAAGGATGAAATCAGGTTGGGAGTAAATACCTCTTTTGGAAAATGTTTTAAGAATATGACAGTGTTTGAGATTCACTTTTATGCTAAGGAAATTGAGGAGGGAAAGGGCTGCCTAAGACAAAAGTTGAGGGTAAATAGGGCAAATAAATGGAAGAAAAGATAGAATACTGGCCTGGAGAAACAGAGTGTTATTTAAGAAGTTTGCATTCAATTCATGAATCAAGATCAGCCTTAGAAGTCAAAGATATTGTCTTGGTTCTGACATCTGGTGAAGGGCTCTCTTTGAGCCTGAGATAAAAGCCAGTCTGACCAAGGAAAAACTTGGAAACTACTTTTAAATAAAACAAAGGAAATTCTTTTCTATGACATCATACCAACTCTGCCAAATCCCAGTTTGCCAATGCTTGTCACAATGTTTACAATTAAGAACTTGAACACATAAAAGTCTTTGATTCCACTGCAGTTCAGTAAGCTGCCAAGAATCTGGAATAATTCCTTCAAGGGAAAGGAAGAAAAAAATCAAATTGATGTCAGAAAAAGAATCACAGCTCAACCCACATAATAGAGACTAGAGTGTTAAAGAAATCACATCAAGTGGGTCAGCGTAGGCCTATCTGATAACCAAGTCACTAATTGTTTCTTTTTCTTTCCTTAATTGTAAAAGTTTAATCCCAAATTTTGTTTTATCTGATTGCCTTCGTGTCTACATTAATTGTTCAATCTTAAAATCAAAGCATAACTTAATACTACTTTGCCAAAGTTAAAAATATTGCATGACCAAGAAAGCGACTTCCTTTGATTATCTTTTGGTTAAATCTTATTATTATTTATTTTAAAAAATTTATGCTTGAACGAAGTATCTGACGAGCAGAAAATCCAGTATTCTCTGTTCAGTTTTTGCTGGGAAGCAGGAAATAGAACCTAGAAATCTTGAATTGCCCAAATTAAAACAGTCTGGTTAAATTTCGTCTCAACTTAACATTAGGAACAACTTATTATTATGCGAAGACTAGCCAGTCCTGAAAACAAATGTGTTTCCTTTAGGAATAGCAGCCAAGGCAAGTATTACAATATGCCAGTTGTTACGGTTTAGAAATATCATTGAAATACTCTCTTTTCATTTCAACAGGAAGAAAAAATTCAACATTTTAACCAGTACTATTTACAAAACAGCAACTAAATGGTATAATCATATAGTGGGTACTCCAGGGATGGGTATTGTCCTCTCTATTGTTTTATATTGTTTATAAGCTCTGAACAATCAACCATGCTACAAAAGTGAGACATTTTGAAAAGTAAACTACATAAATAGTTCAGGTTGAAGTTAAAATAAATAATGTGAAGTTAACCTGACACATTTAACAATGAGTCATTGTTATTGTGCTATAGGTGATTATGCACAATTGACAATTTATGTATTTATTGAAAGTAGTATTTTTAACATTTTTTCTCCTGATTTTTCAGGGCCTGCTGTCATTGTTGCTTGGTAGTTTTTTTCGTTTCATGGTAGATTTTAATTCTTATCATTTCAGGCATAGAAGCTAAATTAAGGTCCTAGGCTTGGCGACTCAAATTTAGGCTGAACTCTCCAGTCTGAGAACCTCTGTGCCACCCCCCACACATACACACACCAGTGGCCTGCCTACCTTACATTATCACCACAGGCCTTCAAAGGCCATTTTGGTTACTCTCAATTCAGGACTCTAGAAGTCCTGACATCTGAAGAATCAGGAAATGGAAATGTAGGTTACAGCCTGTCTAGGAGTTGGTGAAATGGCAAGCAACTACTGGAAGCAGTACTCAGGGACAGGGTGAGAGAGCAGGTCAGCCCACCTGGCTGGATAAGAAAAGGAAAGAGGAAGGCATCAGAGAGGAGCAGATGTGAAGTGGAAAGCCCCAATACCTCCATAGAAAACAAAGCTGCTTCCATTGGTGTTTTCCTATCTACTTTCTCCTTGACATTTAGTCTGAATATTACTAGATGTCTTTAAAAAAAAAAGGGATAGTTTATCTCCACATTATCTCACACACATTTTTTGAACTGCCTATCATAATCTTATGTGATCTTATCATAATGCCTCATACGCGGGAGGAACTCAATATTTACTGAATACATTATTTTTACTCATTTGAAAAGAAATTGCTCAGTATTAGGTACATAGCTCACTAGAACCAGGTCACTGGCACACTTAACCTATGAGCCATTGAGTGCTATTAGCCATTGTTGATCCAGACACAGTCCAGGCAGCAAAGGCAGGGAAAACATGTGCCCAAGTTCCGTTCTGGGTTTACTCATTTCACTACAGTTTTAAGTGGGTTCTACCTACAAATAATCATGATAGAGGAGAAAAGACAGAAGAGGAGAAAAATGGCAGTATTGTGCCTCCTATTTTCTTCAGGAACTGAGACCACCCAAAAACATGTATCTGTCCTCCCCTGAACAGTCACAGGAAAAGGTATTTAGGAACATCTCTTAATAAACAAGGTTAACAATACAAGTAATTCTTCACTTTCTTTTTAAAAAGATTTTATTTATTTATTTGTAGAGAGAGGGGAAGGGAGGGAGAGAAACATCATTGTGTGAGGTTGCCTCTCACAGGCCCCCAGCATGGTATCTGTTCAGGGCATGTGCCCTGACTGGAAATCGAACTGGAGACCTTTTGGTTCCCAGGCTGATGCTCAATGCACTGAGTCATGCCAGCCAAAGCCACTTCCACTTCCTTTTCTTTCTTTTCTTTTTTTAAAGATTTCATTTATTATTTTCAAAGAGTGGGGAAGGGAGAGAGGTAGAGAGGGAGAGAGACATCAATGTATGGTTGCCCTTCACCTGCCTCCAGCCACAGACCCGGCTAAAGACCTGGCTTCCAACCTGGCCATGTGCCTTGGCTGGGGAATCAAACCAGCGACCCCTGGGGTTCCCAGGCTGGTGCCCTATCCACTGTGCCACCAGCTAGGGCTCCACTTCCTTTTCTTTAAATCTCTTTTGGGGTTTAACAAGGACACTGATGAAATGCCTTACATTCCCTAGAGTTGGAAAGCTTTTCATTTTTATCCTAAATCCTGTCTGCTATAGCTTTAATCCATTTCCTCTTATTCTATTCTCATAGAAGACAAAAAAAAAAACCATTTATTCTCCTCTATATAATAGTCCTTCATGTATTAAAAATTTCAGTCTTCATTTCTCCAGGTTACATTAATCCAATTCCTTTCATTTTACTCATATATCTTATTTTCCCAAGCTTTTAAATTAATTCCTCCACACTCATCTTGGACTTTATGGATAATGAAATAGTCATACAGCCCCTTTCAGATTCTAATTGCGTAATAAACATTCAGGAAGGAAAGTATTTTTAATTTTTAAATTAAAATTGGGCATGATCTAGGGTTTAATCTTTTCGGAAAGCAGGCAGAAACTAGAAAGCACATGTAACTCTGGCACAAAAAAACATGAGAAAAAGTGAGAAAGTACCATTTGGGAGTTATTATTTCATAAAAGAAAACTAAGACATGTGTCACAGCCAATAAGGAAAAGATATAAGATATAAGATTAAAGTCACAATTAAAGTAACCAGCTGCTGCTTTCTGGTTTCCTACCAAATTGCTGTCAAATGACTAAGACAACTGATCATAGTAATCTAGACTAAACTTTTTTAAAAATTACATTACCACAGTTAAATTGAACAGTGGGAATTCAATATACACTGTTTTGATACTATTTTTCTGGAAAGTCTTCTAATTTTCGCCTCTTTCCTTTCCAACTAAGTTCTGCAAAAGAGTTCCTCTTCACTGATACATTTTACAGAGGAAAATAAAACCTCTGAAATAGTTTATTAAACCTCATGTGATATCTAAAATCAATTAGCATGCGTATGAAATATTAGTTGCCTAAACTCCATAACTGATGAATGAATAAATAAAATGTGGTATATTCATTCAACGGAATATTATTCATACAAAGGAATGAACTACACATGTTGTATACCACAGGTAAACCTCAAAAACATTAAGTAAAGGAAGATACACACAAAAGCCCACCTATTACATGATTCCATTTGTAGGAAATGTCCAGAGTAGGTAAATCTACAGACAGAAGATAGATTAACGGTTGCCAGAGGCTTTGGTGACGAGGGATGAGGAACAACTGCTTAATGGGGACAGCCCACTTGAGATGACAAAAGGTACTGGGACTGGAGAGTTGCGATGGTTGCACAACATTGCCAAAGTACTTAATGCCACCAACTTATACACTTTAAAATGGTTAATATGGAAAATTGAATGTTGTTGTGTTTTTTACCACAATAATGGAAATGGTATTTGTGTTTTCAGGGACTATGTGTATTAAAACAAGACAGCGGTAGAGGGGGGTCATAAGAGGTTCCTCTTGCAAGTTAGTAATCAGCCCTTGAATATTAATTAAGAGCCTGCTGAGAGCAAAACACTGGGCTGGGTGCTGAGACATACCAACCAACAGACACAGATGTGGCCTCTACCTTCACAGGGACATTGTGTGGAGCACTCATTCTTCCATTTCTTCTCTCCTGCCAAAGGTACATTTATTCTTAGAGGTAAAAATAAGAAGAAAATAATGATTGGATTCTACTGATCTACCAAATATACCTATGTATTTGAAAATAAATAACCGAAAATGAAGTAAATGGGTGCTTAAACACATAAAAATTCATCCTGGGTTCTAAATAAAGTTCACCTCATGTTCTCAATAATAACCATATTAAGATGCAAAAAGAAGGGACAGTGTATAGTGTATCTGCATATGATACCAGAGATAGGGATCTTCTCAATCTTACCTACCATTTATCACAAAGAATAAAACACACAAGATTGTTTGGATTGCTATTCAATACTCCTTCCCCTCCCCCCATTCCACAAGTGATGTGTATTCCCCTGACTGTAGCCAATGAGGCAAGCAAAAAGAAGGTGGATGTTATTGACCTAACAATAGAGAGCTCTTCTGATGAAGAGGAAGACTCTCCTGCCAAAAGGAAGTGCATCTTTACGTCAGAAACGCAAAGCAACCAAAAGGGTTCTCATGTATCAGCCATCTTCTGTCAGGGTGCCCAGCGTGACGTGGGTTGATCCTGCTGCTATTCTGCCCTCATTGACCAACTACTCAGTGCCATTCCACCACACGCCAATATCAAGCATGTCATCAGATTTGCCAGGTTTGGATTTTTTTCCCCTTATTCCAGTTGATCCCCAGTCTCACCTCACCCTTAACAGCAAGCAGTACGTCCGTCACTACCACCAGCCCCCATGAAAGCAGTACCCATGTCAGTTCATCCAGCGAGGCGAGACAGGGGTCATAACCAGCAGCGGAAGCAGCATTCCTAACATCATCTCATTGGACTGAAGGAGGAGTCCCTCAATTCTAGGAATCATTCATCAAAACTGCTCTTTCTTGGATCTCTGGTCTGTGGAAGCTATTTTTTTGATAACAGTTACTTTGATATTTATTAAAACGTCAAGTGGATTCTGCTGCTCTCTGGGAGATGAACACAGATGACTGCAGCAAGAACCAAACAACACAGGACTTTTCTTACTCAGCTGTGCTCTGACATCAGATACGTTCAGCCATAACGTACCTTCTTGGGAGATGGATTTCAATTTCATGTTACTGGATAGATTCAACGAATCAGCTGAACTTTATTTTTGTTGTAATAAACAGCAATAAAATTATGTAAAATGTTGAAGTAAACTTTCTAATTAAAAAAAGATGTAATCGTTTAAAAAAAAAAAAGTCATGGGGCTTGGCCACATGACTGACTTTGGCCATTGGAATCTTGGGATGTGTTTGCACACAGCTTGTGTTTTTGCTTTTTGCCATAGAATGTACTCTGAGTACATTGTTGTAAAGTATGAAGTTTTAGAGTATTTAATGTAGTAATGTGCTAATGCTGATTAATACAATACATACACTGAAATAAACTCACTCATAATTTTCCCACAATATATGATTTTTTCAAAAGATTTTATTTATTATTTTCAGAGAGAAGGGAAAGGAGAGAAGCAGAGAGGAAGAGAGACATGAAGATATGGTTGCCTTTCACCTGCCTCCAGCTAAGGACCTGGCTGGAGACCTGGCTTGCAACTGGTTATGTGCCCTGGCTGGGAATCGAACCAGCAACCTTTGGGTTCGCAGGCAGGCGTTAATCCACTGAGCCACCAGCCAGGGCCAATATATGATTTTTAAAAGCACTGAGACGGTTAACCATCTACAATTAGTTTTTTCTTTCTACATTTTCTTTTTTAGTTATAGATTCAGTATTAAAAATTGTCAACTGTGTAAATGGAAATGGAAATTTTGTAATCTAGCTTTTACCTATTAGTATAATTGGTAAGATTTGCAAGGATGTATTACTGGGATACTAAGAAATATAGAAACTATAATATTTGCTGCATATATACTGATATAATGAGTTTCCAATAAATATCTTGATGAAAGCAACTTAATCACTAATTGGACACATTTTTGCTAATTAACAAGATGAGGTTTTATATTAAATGAAAATGAACTTAAGTACTCCATCAAAGCAGGATCTCTGGTGGTATGGTTAGGGGGGATATACTTCAAGTAAATCTTCTCATAATATTCTCCCATTTTAGACATTTCTGTTCCTAGTTCTAATATTTTCAGGCCCCAGTAAGAGCTCATAAAGTGATGATACTTTTTTTTGTGAAATTTTCCTGAAGAAATATTCAAGTTTATAGGGCATTTGGCACATTCAAAAACACTTGTTATTTTTTTAACATGTATCTCTCCCTTGGTCCAGAAGGAAAAATGAAAATTAAAAACACTATACAGTAAATAAGATGTTTATAAAAACATTGAGTGAATTTCTTAAAGAAATGTAATTCAGTTTTAATTTTTCATAGACCAAAAGGTTTCTTTTTTGTAATAAAATGGTAGTTTATCAGATTAATGTTGTTTACTAACTATGATGAAATATCTAATGAAAGAGATTTTCTTCTCATCAGTCTCTGCCATTCACAAAAGTTTATTTGAATAGAAAAATACAAAATAATACACAAATAAGCAGAATAATGTTCATGGAGAAACACAAACAAAACAGAAAGTTTGATAATTAGAAAAACACTTCAGATAAGATAGATAATAGAGGTAGGCAAAGAGATATAAGTACTATTCCACTTATGTGGCTGAGAGAGCTGGAAGTTAAAAATGACCCCAACTAGACCAAACACACCTCTCAATACCCACAAAAGGAATAGCCAGAAACTGTTATTTAGTCATCCATTCAATAAACATCAGCCACACACTATGTACTCGACTAGAAATTTAAATAAAACAAGGAAGTGGAGATTATAGGTTGTAGAAACTACATTATGCACTAACTAGAATAGGAAAACATCAAGGAATCATGATTTCTGCCCTAGGTGAAAGGGTGGTCAAGAAAAGCTCCAGAGGCAGGTCTCCAAAGTAAATTCACTGCCTGTGTATTTTAACTAAATTAAAGTGGAGCCACTGAACAATTCCTTCTATTCATGTATTATAAAGCAGTAGGCCTTGTGATGAAGCAAAAAGTTCAAGAAAGCAAGAAAAGAAAGCATTAGAGGTGGGGACAGCACTCCAGATTTTACTGTTGTATAAATTGATAGATGAAATATTTTGCTGTGTAAATTCAGAAATCCAGGAGTCTCCTAAATACATCCAAAAACAACAACTACTACCACTACTACTAATAATAATAATGCACTTCTAATATCTGTAAGACTAAATTTCAAGTCTAAATTATTTTAAATAGTTCAATAGTTTCTAAAACATTTTATTTTATTTTATTTTTAAAAAGATTTTATTCATTACTTTTATTTTTGTTTTATTTTTTCAAACATATTTTATTTATTTTGCTATTACAGTTGTCCCAATTTTCCCCCCTTTACCCCCCTCCACCCAGTACCCCATTCCCTCCAGCAATGCCCCCTTTAGTTCATGTCCATGAGTCATGCATATAAGTTGTTTGGCTTCTCTATTTCCTTTGTTCTTCTTAACATCCCCCCTGTCTATTCTGTAACCACCATTATGTACTTTTTCTTTTTTCCTTTCACATCCAGACAAATCACCATTTAATTACTGCCTTCTGTCAGCTTCTCAAATCATATTAATACAAAGTTTTCTTTTCATTATTCCAAAATGCCCACATTAATTCATTTGAAGAATTACTCTTTTAAGTAATATGAATTGCAATATAACCAAATACATGCAAAAATACATTTACACCCATACATATTTTTACACATATTTAAAGTACATACTGGATTTTGAAGAGTTAATACAAAAAATTTAAAATATGCCAATAGCTTACATAATTATTACATGTTAAATGATAGTATTTTAGTTATTTTGTAGCAAGATTAAGCAGTTTTTTCTTCTTTAATACTTATTTTATTCTGGAATGCTATTTTTGTGAAATATATCACAGAAATGGTATATTGCAGAACTCACTTTTGTGAAAGTTGTCCTAGAGACTGTGCCAAACCCATAGTAAAAAAAAAAATGTGGTTTTTGAGTCACATCCTTCCCACTCCAATAATGCAACTCAACTTTATTTTAAGCTATTGGAAATACAACTTATTCTTTTTGGAGTTTTCCATCTTAAATAGTAGATTTATTTATTTATTTATTTATTTTAGGCTGTGCACAGGTCTTATTTCTTTCAATACCCTCTGTTTTTCCTCTACATGTGTTTTACAAGTTGAAGCCTTCAGAAATAATGGCACTTGCAGTGCTCAGCCAGTCCCCAGAGTAGAAATGATTATGTCTACTGAGTTGAGGTAAAAAATATAAAGCCTTAGGATTTAAATAATTTTGTAGAATAGTATTCTAGCTATTTTTTGAGCTTGTGGTTGACTTCCTATGTGGTCCTAAACTAAACTCTGAACTATTTAACAGTCTGCTGAGGTAGAGATTAGGTATGTTCACATTTCAATAATAAAGTTTACTATAGGATTAATTCCTTTTCCCAAGTATCCCCAGTTTGGGGGCCTTCATAACTAGAAATGCATAGTTTCACAATTTAGTTGAAAGGAATCTCATCTGATTTACATGCTAATATGAGAATATATATTGTCTATGTACACGAATCATATAGTTTAGTAGTTTGCAACTTCCATCCAAATTGGTCTTCATTCTCAGCATCTTTTCTAACCTAAAGATTGACTGATTTCACAACACACCCATGACAAGTTGGTTGCTATTTAAAACATAAATTGCTAACAAAATCTATATATTACACACTCATAAATAAGCACATACTTTACAGCAGTAAATTATTCATTATTTTTAGAGAGAAGGGCAGGAAGGGAGGCAGAAAGGGAGAGAAGCAACAATGTATGGTTGTGTTTCACCTGCCTCCAGCTAAGGACCTGGCTGAAGACCTGGCTTGCAACCTGGTTATGTACCCTGACTGGGAATCAAACCAGTGACCTTTTGGTTCACAGGCCAGCACCTACCCACTGAGCCACCAGCCAGGGCTAAAACATTTTTAATGATTCCAATTTCTGTGGTAGGCAGAACTCTAAGATAGACATCACCCCCCGCCACCAAATTCCCAGTTATTTAATCACACAATCTAGGTGCTCCTGTAAAGGGTTATTGCAGATGTAAAATCAGTTGACCTTAACTTAGGGAGATTATATGGGTAAACTGGACTCAATCAGATGAGCCCTTTAAAATCAGAGTTTTCTTCCATTGGTCTCAGAAAAAGAGGTTAGAGAATTTCAAAGTGCAAGGGAGATTTAATGAGGGAGAAATTCCCCTTTGCCGATGTTATTAATTTTTTATTGCTGCTTTAACAAATCATGACAAATTTGGTGGCTTAAGGCAATGCAAATTTATTCTCTCGCAGTTCTGGAGGTCAGAAACCTAAAATGAGTCTTAGGGGGCTAAAACGTGAGGTGTCAACAGGGCCTGTTCTTCCTGGAGACTTACTTCACTGGAGAATTTGTACCTTGCTCTTCTGGCTTCCAGAGGCTGTGTCACTTCAGTCTCTGCTTCTGCCTTTTCATTGCCTTTCCCCTAGTTGGACTCTTGTGATTATATCAGGCCCATCCAGGTGGTCCATAATAATCTCACTTTTCAAGACCTTAACTTAATCTGCCAAAATCCCTTTTACCATATAATTTATTCACAGGGTTTGAGGATTTAGACATGGAGATCTTTGGGGGTGGGGGAGGGATGGACAGCATTATTCAGCCTACAACACTGGCTTTGAAGGTAAAAGGATTTACATGGTAAGGACTGTGGGTAGTCTGCAGGGGCTAAGAGCAGTCCCCAGCTGACAGCTAGCAAAATACAGGGGATGGATCTCAATCCTACAACTGTAAGGACCTGAATTTTCCCAACAAGAATGAGTTTAGAAACAGATTTTTCTAGAGTCTCCAGATGACAGAGAAATCATTTAAACCATCACCTTGATTTCAGCCTTTTGATAATCTAAGCACAGAACTCAGGCATGACCTACAGAAAGGCTAGCTATTATAGAGGTACTGTCATAAGCCACTAAATTTGTGGTCATTTATTATACAACAATAGAAGGCTAATGCAACCTCAAGTATTCTGAAAATATTTTAAAATGTTTCAAATTAGCCACAGAATGTTCATATAACAGTAGGGCATTATAACCTATCCACCATTCTTTTGACATCGTTTTTGTAAATGCTGACTCTAATACATAGCTTATAGGTAAATAGAATGTTTGTAGAAGAATCCTAAGAACTAACTTCAAAAGATATAGACTCCAACCTTTAGGCACTCCACCCCTGAGAGATTTGTTGACCTTAAACTGTGGAGCCAGGATGAGATAAACCTAGGATAACATGAAGCCAGAACTGCATTTGGTATATTCATGGTGCTACGGACTAAAAGGTTTTGAAATTCATCCTCAAGTGGTTAAAAAATGTGAGTAGCATGGGTTTGAGCAGGCATCAATATCACTTAATTATTTTTGTTTTTTGTTGATATTAGCTTAATTATTTTAGTCAACACATATCCTAGTGACATAAGTACAAGTACTTGAACTATAACACTGAGGTAACTAGTTAGGAACAAGAGTCACAAGCAAAGGCTTACAAGATGACACCATGAGAGCATGTGTGTATAACTACCCTTCCTGAAGTCTATAAAAAGAAAGTAAAATGAATCTGATTTAGATACCAAAATCTCATCCAATACTAGGGAACTACCGCAGCCTATACTAAAATAACAATCTATACTAAGGACTTGCAATAATATTTACTTTGCCAGATACAATAAAAGTCGAATCCAGCCATAGGAGAATGCTAAGAACAAAAATCCATCTCCATTATCTTTTTTTAAAATACTTTATTTATTATTTTTAGAGAGAAGGGAAAGGAGAGAGGCAGAGTGGGAGAGAAACATCAATGCATGGCTGTCTTTCACCTGCCTCCAGCTACAGATCTGGCTGGAGACCTGGCTTGCAACCTGGTTATGTGCCCTGGCTGGGGAATCGAACCAGCGACCTTTGGGTTTGCAGGCCAGCTCCTTACCCACTGTGCCACCAGCCAGGGCCATCTCCATCATCTTGATCAGGGAGCAGTATTGAATTTTTTTAAGAATAAAGATAACATCCCTTTGTTAGAAAAGAAAAATATCAATGACCTTGTTAAACCATGGCGAGATAAAAAAGAAAAAAGATGCATCCACTTGAGTCATATTTGCATGTTCAAGGATAAATAATAAGCAAATTTGAAAAAGATATCATTTTTATTTTTTGTGAGACTAATAGGACAACCCATCATAACAATCTTTTAAACAAACAAAATTAGAAGACAGTCCTCTTTTCTCACATATTACCCCTACCTCTTACCCGCTGCCCCCACACACACACACACCAACGCAGATGATTGATCAGACCTGGAAAGTGGTTAAAAACAACATACCTGAACCAAGGTTATTGGCTGCCTATTATCCTAACTCACACATCACTGTCTCCACTGCAGCTTCAGCCCCTGCCCCCTGCAACACATACACTCATGAATCTTACCTCCCACCAAAGTTTTAAGGGAACAGTTTAAACATTGCCCATGTAAACATGATGAAAATTCATCCCATTTACTCATTAGGCATCAAGAAGGCTGGTTCAATGGGCCTGAGACCTGTCCTCCACCAGGGCCTTCTTCCTAGATTACTAGTGAAGATTGAGGTTTGTGCACATGAAGTAACAAAAAGCTCTCTGAGGGGCCCAATTTCACTAAGATTCAAAGTAGAGTCTCTTCCCCACCATGGGACAAGAGCAAATCCTTAACTATGTCCAGACAGGGAAATGCCTCCCCTGGGCTTTTTAACCCTAAATTACAGAGTCAAGTTGAAGTCCATACTCTGGGTCAAAGAACCATCTCCCAACTTCTTGGTACCTCCATCAACAGCAATCAAAAGCGGGCTCAAGTGCCCAATATTTCTGCCCAAAACAATCTTGTTACCATTCTCTGACTTGAATCAATCAGGATAAAACTCATTAAGGCCTTCAACCTTGTTTATGTTACTATCTATAGCCCAGATATCTAGGTTCTCCCTCCCCTACTGTGTAAGGCTCTGAAGGCTCCTCTTCTATTCCTTTTTGCCATCTGTCCTTAAACCCTTTGACAAGATTTGGAACACTCCATCATGGGACAATCCTTAGCCTCTTCTTTGATGCTGTTTTTAACTTTATACTCTAAAGGAAACATGGCAATACCCCAAAAACACTGCTTTCTGCATACCTGTCTGAAGGAAATATTGATTTCCTCCCATAGTCCCCTGCATCATGGAGCATGTGAATGAGGTGAAAATCCTCTTTCACACATTGCTTTCTCACTCCCATCTACTTGATAAAAACAACTTCATATTTTATGGCATCAGATTATATTATCTCAATTATATCTCAGGTTATGTTACTCCTCAATATTGCTCTATCTACAAACCTTCCTCTTGGTTATTTCCCCTACTTTTCAAAGACTTTCACTTCTAGGTTATCATCCTTCTCTTCACGACTACTCCTTCCTTAATGTTTGTAGACTTCAATACACATGTAGCTAATCTTTCAAATTTCCTAGCTTCTCAGTTCCCTGAACTCCTCTCCACCAGTGATCTTGTTTTCCCCATTATTTTAGCCATCTACTCCCATTGTCATACCATATACTTCATCCTTTAACTTCTCCATAATTATAATTTCTCATATTCTACAAGGGAGGGAGTGGAGGTAGAAAGAGCAAGATTGAAACAAGAGAGAAATATTAATCAGTTGCCTCTTGTATGCACACCATCCAGGGATCAAACCCACAACCTAACTATGTACCTTGACAGGAATTGAACACACAAACTTTTGGTGTATGGGATGATGCGTCAACCAAATGGACCACCTGGCCAGGTCTGGTTGGTAGTATTTAAAAAATAAATAAAAAGTAGACTCCAGCCAGGTTCATAGCTGGAGGCAAGTGAAAGGCAACCATACTTGGATGTCTCTGTCCCTCTCTGCCTCTCTCCCTTCCCCTCTCTCTAAAAATAATTTTTTTAATAACAAAAATATTTTTAAATTTTTTAAAATAAAATTAAAATTAAAAAAAGAAAAGAAAGGAAAGGAACATACCCAACAAAGGAAAAAAATAAAAGAAATGTTCTGTTCCAGAAGTGTAAATAAAATACCATAGAGAATAAGATCTAAGAGAAGAAATACAATAAAACAAAGTGAGATGCTATTCCAATTGAGAAAGGTTTAAAAGGGAGCTAGCAAAGTAAAGTGAAAACACTATTACAGAACTAAAAGCCAAATTGGAAATAGCAATACATGAACCAACACTGGTCAAAACACACTTGTAACATGGAGGGGAAGCTCAAGAAAATAACAGAGAAATAAAGTTAATACATTTAGAGGTAGTCAGAAGATAAAGAAAACTTGAAAAACTAGTATTTTATTTTATTTTTTAATATTTTTTCAATTTCTTTTATTTTTTAAAAAGATTTTATTTATTATTTTTAGAGAGAGGTGAAAGGAGAGAGGCAGAGAGGGAGGGAGACCTCAGTGTATGTTGCCTTTCACCTGCCTCCAGCTATGGCCCTGGCTGGGGACCTGGCTTGCAACCTGGGTATGTGACTGGGGAGTCGAACCAGCAACCTTTGGGTTTGCAGGCCAGTGCCTTATCCATTATGCCACCAGCCAGGGCTTTATTTTATTTTTGATGGAGATATTCAATAGTATAAAGGTATTTTTTTTTTCATCAAATTAATCTATAAACTCCATGTTATAAAAATCAACACCCACACTGTACTTTTAAAATTGGGTCCACAATGTGAGCAATAGAAAGTGAAAGGCCTCTTAAATATTAAAATATATTGAAACTACAGTAATGAAAACATCCAAGGATCAGCACAGAAATAGACAGTCAGAATTAATGAAACAGAACTGACCCAACTGTATGGAAATGTGCCATTTGATAAGGACAGTATTCTAAATCAGTAGAGGGGAAAATGAACTATTGTAAGAAGTAGGTTGAACTATGAGCCAGCGATTTGGAAAAGAATAGCAATTTGGAAAAATAATTAAACTGAATCCATGCTTTATATCTTGTTATAAAATAAAATTCTAGAAGGATGAAAAATTTACATACAAAAGCAAAAAATAAATTTATAAAGAGATTTAAAAAAATTTATAAAGAAACTAAAGGTAACAAGGGTAAATATTTCTTATAAATTTAGAATGTAGAAGACATTTCTAAGCACAATATAAAACTTATAAGCAATAAAATAAATTATGGATAGATAGGTTGCAATTAAAACTTGAAAGTTACGCAAGGTCAAAGATAGCATAAATAAAATTAAGAAAATAGAAGCAATTAGGGTAAAGTATAGGCAATATATTGAAAAGACAAAAGTATGTCTAATATGCCTAATTCATATTGGCATATGTTAACATATACATTAAAATCAGTATTTTAAAAGTCAAATAACCCAATAGGGGAAAAATGTACACGAATAGGCAACTCACAGAAGAAAGAAATACTGTGGACAAATAAACTTATATAAGAAGCTAAACTTAACAATTAAATAACTTTAAATTAAAATAATATTAAATTAATGATTGACACTAGCCAGTATTAAAGAGTGTCTGGAGAGGTGTAGCTTAACACAACTTTATTTGGCAAAACAATTAATAACATAGTGATTGGCAAAATATTTATTGGCAATCTGCTAAAAGTTTAAAAGTTCAAAACCTTTGATAAAGCAATGTCACATGTACTCATTTAGAGAACAGAATCAGAAAGAGAAAAAGTAAAGGGATGAGAATGAGGGACATGGGGAAGGAGAATAGGAAGAGAAGAAGGAAAGGGAGGAGAAAGATGAAGAGGTTAAAGAGAAAGAAGGGAAGGAAAAGTTGGTGGGCCGGTTGGAGCCAAGAGAGGAAGAGGAGGAGGAGAGAATCCCATATAATTTTAAAATAAACTCTGGAAGAATATATACAAACTGTTAGTTACTTCTGAAAGGTGGTGACATTATAGGAGAACTTCACCTTATTGTAAATATTTATGTTAACATTTCATTTCTATGAATAAGAATATATTAATAGCTTTTGAAACAATCAAATATTTCAAAGTAAAATAAAAATGCAGATAAGCGTACAAAACAGTATTTCTTCCTACTTGATTTCTTTGTTACCTTTCCTCTGTTGAGAGCATATCTAGAGCCCACATAGATACAATTTCTGATTTTCATCCTAGTTGTACCCATTTCACCCCCTCTGTTTATGCACTACAAACATAAAGGAGAATGAAATGGTCTCTATCAAAGCTTTACCCCTTAACAGCCAACACCAACACAATCCATTTCCCTATAAAGGGCTCAGGTTATTGGTTTTAAGAGTCATTAAGCAAGAAATGTTGGAAAGCTAGCACTGAGTATACAAATAATGATCTGAAAGGAATGAAAATGACTGTGCTTTGCCAAATCAGCAATCTAAGAATCCTGTTGGGGAAGGAACAGAAAGTTGCTTATATCAAAATTGTGTGTGGTGTTTCCAATAAATTTAAAAATCCAAGAATTTACTTGGACAGGCCTGTTCCTTATTAATATTTTGGAAATTTTTTAACAAAAGGCTTCTTAGGAGCTGTTATTTTTGCTCACTAGAGTGAAGAAGAGGGTTTTCCTTTTTTGTACTAAATTTTTTGACTCCTGGCATTGGTTCAGTATCATAAAATGTTAATTTTGTATTGGCATCTACGCAACAATTTATACCAATTCATCTGTATGCCTCTGCATACTTACATATTCACAGCACAGGCAATGATAAAAATGATGAAAGGAACTTGGAAAATATACTTTAGTAACCAACTCTCCCAATCAATATATAAATTATTGCAAAGGCAATTATGTTGAAGTTCCCTGGGGAATAATTTTTTTCTTCCCACTGATAAGCCTAGTCAGGATTCATAGAAACTGAAATCAACACCAACTCAGCTTCAGTAGCTTGGGAAGACATTGAGTGGTCCTGGATGTCTTCCACAAAGAAAGGCAACAGCTTGCTTCTTTATTCCCTTCTCATCTTCTGGGTGACATCTCTCACAGTTGCTGGACAACCGTAATTCACAGTCACTTCAATTCAAAGCTTATTTATACATTTAGTAGAAAGTAGTCTGTGTCATTTGTAGTCTACTTCTAGACAGATCTTTAAGTGAAGTATGCCTATGTGATCATCTTAAGACAGATCCAAAATGCAAAATGAGGATTCTTGTGTGAGCAAAACTCCACCACAGCTGACCTGGGAAAGAAACGCTGGTACCAGATGTTCAAGAGTTAAAATTAGAAGCAAATCATGGTTGAGTATTAACAGAAAAATGTGCAAAAGAGAAAGCATGTTAATTCAAAAGCTGTCTTGATCTCATTCAATTTAGGACAAAAACAAACCTCATACAAGGTTGATGTTACCAATGCTAACTAACATGCAGGTCTTCCTTCTGGGCACAAGAGACTGCACCTCCAGCCACACTGGTGACTGGGTGGAGCTTAATGACTTACTCTGGTCAATTTTATGAGTGGAAGTGCTAGATGCTTGTTCCAGGCAGAAACATTTAATTACTAGCATGAGACCCTACAGTTTTCCACCTGCCATCATGGCAGTGTCCTGAGATGGTGGTTCATTCTTCACCTTGGGTCCCTGGATGACCATGAAGGGCACAGATCTGCTACTAGACCTCACTTGGTGTATAAAACTCACTTGTCTTAAGCCACTGGTCACATTTGATTGATCTGTTATAGCTAAATAACCCAACCTGTTCTAACTGACACATAAATTTAATCAATTATCATAGTGTGGATGGAACATCTTTTGATGTCATCATTGTGGCCAGCAAAGATAAATTGGGAGCTTAATATTATCATTTCAAATTTAGAACAAAATTCAGCATGCATTAAAAACAAAACAAAACATCAAAATGGTGACTTTTTGTGTAGCCATTTTAATACTAAAGATAGAAGAAAACTGCAACATTTTCAGCATATTATGATTTGTTACTTCAAGAAAAGTGAAAACCCAACTGAAATGCAAAAATGTATTTGTGCAGTATATGGAGAAAGTGCTATGACTGATTGAATACATCAAAAGTGATTGTAAAGTTTTATGCTAGAGATTTCTCCCTGCGGTTGGTGGTTGAAGACCAGTTGAAGTTGATAGCTATCAAATGGATAATACGAATTGAGCACAATAAACATTATACTACACGGTAGATAGATGACGTACTCAAAATATCCAAATCAGGTCAGTCTGCTCAGCCTCTGCCTCGGTTGCCCTCTGCTTGAGCTCCAGTGCCACCTCAGCAGGCGGCAGGCGGACCTCCATGGCAGGAAGGGAAGTGGTGGCATCTCCATGGAGTTGCCTTGAGGTGCCCCTGTGCACTCAAAGGACTTGGCCACTGCTGCGCCAGAATTACTGGGGAATAACCTCTGACTAGTGGGTCATTTCTTTAAATTCCATCTTTGTTTTTCTTTTTCTCGAGTCACAGACTAACATTGGGAACCATGAACAGCTTTAGTGATGAAGACTTTACTGCCAAGGACATTCTGGACCAAAAAATTAATGAAGTTTCTTCTTACAATGACAAGAATGCCTTCTATGTTGCGGACCTGGGAGATATTCTAAAGAAACACCTGAAATGGTTAAAAGGTTTTCCTCGGGTCACCCTCTTTTACACAGTCAAATGCAATGACAGCAGAACCATAGTGAAGACCCTCGCTGCCACTGGACGGGGTGTGACTAAGCCAGCAAGACTGAAATACAGTTGGTGCAGCCTTGGCGTGCCACCAGAGAGGATTATCTATGCAAATCCCTGTAACAAGTGTCTCAAGAAGTATGCTGCCAATAATGGAGTCCAGATGATGGCTTTCAATAGTGAGGCTGAGCTGATGAAAGTTGCCAGAGTGCATCCGAAGGCAAAGCTGGTTTTGCAGATTACCACTAATGATTCCAAAGCAGTCTGTCATCTCAGTGTTAAATTTGGTGCCGCTCTCAAAACCAGCAGGATTTTTTTTTGGAATGGTCAAAAGAGCTAACCATTGACGTCATTGGTGTCAGCTTCCATGTGGGAAGCGGCTGCACTGGCCCTGAGACCTTCGTGCAGGCCATCTCTAATGCCTACTGTGTCTTCGACATGGGAGCTGAGGTTGTTTTCAACATGTATCTGCTAGATATTGGTGGTGGCTTTCCTGGATCTGAGGAAGTGAAGCTTAAATTTGAAGAGATTGCTAATGTCATCAACCCAGCCCTGGATAAGTATTTTCCATTGGACTCAGGAGTGATGCTCATAGGAGCCAGGCAGATACTATGTTGCATCAGCCTTCACACTGGCAGTTAATATCATTGCCAAAAAACTCAGATTAAGGGAACAAACAGGCTCTGATGATGAAGATGAGTCAAATGAGAAAACCTTTATGCATTATGTGAATGATGGAGTATATGGATTATTTAATTGCATTCCTCTCTGATCATGTACACATGAAACCCTTTCTGCAGAAGAGGCCCAAACTAGGTGAGAAGTACTATTCATCCAGTATATGGGGACCCACATGTGACTGCCTGGATCACATCATAGAGCTCTGGGCCTTGCCTGAGATGCAGGTGGGGGCCTGGGTGCTCTTTGAAAATATGGGTGCCTACACGGTTGCCTTCTGCTTCCACTTTCAATGGATTCCAGAGGCCAACCATCTACTATGTGATGTCAGGGCCAACATGGCAAATGATGCAGCAAGTCCGGAACCATGACTTTCTGCCCACCATGGAGGAGCAGGACATCCGTGCCCTGCCTGGGTCCTGCGCCTAGGAGAGCGGGATGGTGTGCCGCTCTGCAGCCTGTGCTTCTGAGTGTATTAACATGTAGAGGCCCAGCTTGTAGCTGTTACTGCAAGGGTAGCTTGAGCTAAGGGATTGGAGGGGACCACTTAATTATTGCTAGTTTTGAACTCTGTAAGTAGGGTTGGCACAGATGAAACATTACAAAAGGCCAGGAGATAGGGTCACACTTATCTATGTTCCTATGGAAACTTGGAATATTTGTTTTACATGAATTTTTACTCAGTTTTCAGACACTACTATGGAGTGCCCCTCAGCTGCCAAGCAAGCATTTGTAGCTTGTACGTTGGCAGAACGGGCCAGAAGCTTCATGTTGTGATCTGTTTTAAAAATAAAGTACCTTGAAAAGTTAAAAACAAAAATCCAAATCAATAAAATTATTGGTGAAAATGAAAAATGTGTATTATATTTTTATGGAAAAACCTAAATGGACCTTTTGGCCAACCCAATCGATGGTTTTTATTTGCTTAATGCAGACCCATTCCCTCTCCTCCTCCCGTGATTTTCTTACCCAATAGGCTCTCATGCATTTGGCTCCTGGCTAAATTCAACCAACAGAGATGCTCAGGCAGAAAATAAGAAGGGAAAATAATATGATCAGGGAATTGTTCCCCTAATTCTCTTCCTGGGAAGTCACCCCAACCTAGTCGTGTCCTCAAAAAATAGTCATTGGTCTCTCAAGGCCACATGGCCTATTCCCATCCTCTGGCTTCTAGTAACCTCCCCCTCCTGTGGTTTCCATCCTAACGGATGATAACAGCTTCACTATTACTAATTCTGACTGGGAGTCAGAACTGCACAACCCTTGTGAGTACCCTATACCACCACTCACAAATCTGCAATTAGTCCCTCATCAAATTTCCTAATTTGTGTATGCCATGTGTTTCCTTTTAGGACTCTACCTAATTTAGCTAGCTTGTTGCTTACTGTACCAAAGGATTAATGATGATAGCAATTGTGTCTGAAATAAACAGAGGCCATGCAGACACAATTAGCAATGATCCCTATGTAATGAGAAATTACACAAGTGTTTTTATTATATATACATTTACATATATGTATATACATGCATATATATAAATATGCAGCTGTGTGTATACACAAACATTTAGTTACTTACACAAACACATGCCAGGCCAACTTTAGCGTGTAGCAGAAAGCTAGGGCAAGGAGTGTACAGTGTGAATTCACTGTCCTACAGGGAAGAAAGTGGGCCATACAGATAAAGCCACTCTGAACATCATATTGTGCCAACAGGATCATCTTCCCCACAGCTGGAGTTAACAATGAGCTAATCTGGAAAGATTGCAGGACCAGAAGCTGAAGCTATTCACAATGTGCACATCAGGAGTCGTCAGTAGTTAGAAGGACCAGGCTCAGTGTGGACTTGCTGAGATACAGCTGGAAGCAGATGGCCTGCCAAAGATAGTCTTGAGAAATGGCAATACTGGGTCATTTCCAAGAGGGGTCTAGCAAACACTGAGAACTTTTCTTTTCTAAATATTTATACAATATTATCTTTCTTATCATCTTCCAACCTAAACCCTGTTAATTATCATGTGGATTAGTGCATATAAAAAGCAAAAATAGCTCTGGCTGGTGTGGCTCAGTGGATAAGAGTGCTGGCCTATGAACCAAAAGATCCCTGGTTCAATTCCCAGTTAGGGCACAAGCCGGTGCAGTCCAGGTCTCCAGTTGGGAGAGGACAAGAGGCTATCAATCATTGTATCCCTTACACATCCCCCTTCCTCCTTCCCTTACCCTCTCTCTGAAAGTAAATAAGTAAAAAAATCTTTAAAAAAATAGCTTAGGAGTACAAATACCCCAAAACAAAATGTTATCAATTTCTATCACACACTTTGGACAATAGCCAATATCTATCATCATCATTTTGCTGTTAAGATACATATATTTTCAAGACTCAGCTAAATATCCACACAAAGAGCAGAAATATGGATTTGTCTTATTAATATCACATTATTTTTAGAAAGTAACATTGGACACCTTCTAAGAAATCAGAGACTGGACTAAAATACCACAATTTGTGAAATTCCACAACTTTATTTTTATATGTTTTTATATGTATTTTTATTTATTACTATTTTTTAAAATAAAATCCTCACCTGATGACATGTTTCATTGATTTTAGAGAGGAAAGCGAGGAGAGGAAGAGAGAGAGAGAGAGAGAGAGAGAGAGAGAGAGAGAGAGAGATTGATGTAGAGAGAAACATCAATCGGTTGCCTCCCATACCCACCCCAACTAGGGATCAAACCTGCAACTTAGGTGTGCCCTAACCAGGGATCAGATCTGCAAGCTTTTGGTTCACAAACTTATGCTCCAATCAACTGAGCCACCCAGCCAGGGCTATATATATTTTAAACCTTAGCAATTGACTTGAGACTATGTAAAGAAGCTGAACATCCATTGTTCATTTCAACTTAGTGGCAAATGGAGCAGCATGTGCAGGATTTTCCTAAAGTTTGACTACATTGCACATTGGCCATTTAGTGTACTCACTCATAAATTAGTCTTTAGATATTATTACCTCTCATGAAAGTGTTGTTAATAAATTGACATTGCGAAGCTCTTAAGAAATTTTTTTTGAAATTTAATTTTTATTTATTTTTCTAGTGCAGCTCTGATATAAAAATAGCAAGTGCAATCAAGTATTACACATAGGTGAAAGTCAAACATTACTAAATATGTACCATTACCTCAAAGAGTAAGTAACAAAACTAGATGTTTATGGTTTGTACTGTTTGTTGAGGTTCTGAGGATGGCAAGGATGAAATAAGTGATATAGAAAAATAGTATTGTAATTCATTAAATTAATTTTGGCATATTACAGAATTCTACAACAGGTCAGACTTAATAAAAGAGACATTCAAGCATTGATTCTTACTGCCTACTGAGTTGGGGAATAGAGAATTTAACATTATTTTTGCTATTGAGTCACACTTGATTTAAAAAAGAAAATAACATAATATATTGTTTATAAAATAATACAATTTGTTCTTTCACTGGAACATTATTTCATGTTTATATAATAAAATATTTTTGTAAAGAATTTCACATAAAAAGAGCAATAAACTATATGGGAGAACAAAACAACTTTTGCAACAGAGCCTGCTGACAAAATAGCCCCACAAATCCTCACATACAAGAAAGTAACAGTAAACTAAACATCCACACAATCTACAGGTGTCAGTGTCTCTGTGGGAGAAGACAGAGAAGCAATGAGGTGTTGGATGGGTCTGAAAAATAACAGCAAAATAGCACATAGGTTCTCCCTGGGAAGCAAGACCAGCCAATATGAAATGGTAGCCAAAACTGGAAAGCATTTTACCCAACCTGATAGTGGAAGATTACAAGGGGCCCACAGTAAAGTATGAAAAAGACTGAAGTAGGCTGGGTGATATGAACTGTCACAACCAAACCAGCACAATTCTATTCCTTAAGAAAAGGCCTCACTCTGAGGAGAAGCTTCTTGAAATTAAGTCAAAAGGCAGTGGGAATTTGGACAATAAAGACAAAAGAGACGTTCTAGGTAACTAGGAGAAAGAAACAGAGAATCTGATAAAGTGAATATAATATGCTTTACCACTTCAAACAAATATAGAAACAAAAGTGGGAGCTCCAAGAAATGAAGAAAGCTACCTTGAGCAACAACACAACCACATCTTCTCAAAACTTAAATAAATAAAACTAGAGTCACATAAATAGGAACAACAAAAAAGTTTCTAGGTCAAATCTAATACAAAGTTATAAAAGAAAAAAGGGAAAATAAACATGGAATAGTATCCCCCCAAACAATGACAACGTGCCAGAAATATATATAACTACAAAACAGATTTAATTATGACTGCCCAGGTCAAGTGGAGCTAAAAGCTAAAAATACATATTTATTTTGATCCAGTAAATATGATTTTAGACTTCTGGCATCCAAAACTGTAGGAAAATAAACGTGTTGTTTGAAGCTACCAAATTTATGTTAACTTGTTGTAGCAGTCATAGAAAATGCCCATAACAAATAGGATAGACCAGATCTAAGACTAGAGTCATGTCAGATAATACTACAATAACCAGTTTGTAGAAGCTCTCACTAGTCAAAATTGAGAAAATTTAATTTCACTAAAGGGAAAAATTATAATAGATTAAAACCCAGCAAATAATTAGCTCATTCATACTGATTAGATGATATACAGCAAAATCTTTATCTGGACAAGTATGAGTAAGTGGAAAGAATCAAGTATTAGGCTTCCTTTACTATATGAAGTACTTCACTGGGATAACCAGATAGTAGATGAGGGGAAGCATCTCCTTATAAAAGTATTTTATTTAAAAATAGAAAAGAAATAATAGAATTGAGAATTATTATTTGGCAACTTCCAAGGTATTAATGAATCTAGGCATAAATACCAATGGCTATTATCATCAGGAAAAACAAGACAACCATACAGTATACATATACCACCTGGTGACCAAGTATATAACCACTATTTTTTGTTCCATCAAGGTGATTGACCTGAAATTCTAACTGAGCTCTGGATCCAGTTGTCAATTTGCAGGAAATAGACAGGACAAACGTTGAACTGGGCTATGGGTGTGCAATCAGCAACATCTGGACCTGTGGGAAACTCTACAGGTCAAACACTTCATGCTTTTCCACCGACGAAGTGGTAAGGAAAAGAAAGGACTGGAAAGGATGTTTGTGGATTAAAAAATTTGGAAGATATATCCAGGTTTTTAAAAAGTGGGTATGACCAAACTATAGTACCTAGAGACACATGCTAATGATAAACTTAAAAATGCAACAAGGTGGTAATGTTAGTACATTGGCTATTTTTTGTTGGAAGGAGGTTTTTTCAGTAGGGTCCAGACACATAGGAGACACGAAGAGTTCTTGACCTGAGAAATGCTTACATAGGTGTCTGCCTGCCTTGTATAAAACCATCAACTGTATATGTGTTTAATGTGGTCTTCTCTAGCTATGTTTTATTTTACTATAAAATGACGTAAAAGAAAAAGAAATCCAAAGAGCAAGAATTGAGCTATAAAGCAATATTCCATTTATTTTTTTATGATTGATAGGTTGATTCCAGGTCTGGAGAAGAAAAGATACAAGATGAACCCAGAATATCTTGTCATACCAGATAGCAAGTCCATTTGAAGCACTCCTTCCTATCATCTCATCATTTCTGAGTAACAATGTGTTTAAAATCAAAAATAACAAATTAGAAAGAAATAGTCACATCTTATACACTATACAAAGGATTAATACCAATAGATTAAGGGTTTTTAAAGCCAACAGGAAAAACATAACCATCACAATAAAAAAGTAAAAAAGTAAAAATGAGAAAAGAAGGAATTATATAAATAGCCAATAAATATATGGAAAGACAGTTAACCTTGCTAAGTATGAGAATCCAAACTAAACATAAATTAAAACAAAAAGTAAGATTGAACTTTAACACCCAAATGTAAAAGATTGATAATACTCAATATTGCCAGAAGAGTGAAGAAATGGGTACTGTGATACCCAGTAGTGGGAATGAGGATTAGTGCTGCCTTTTTTGAAGGATCATAGGACAGTATCTTCCATAATTTTAAAGGTGCCTATCCTTTGACCACTTCAGAAATATGCACAAGATACATGTATAAAGATCACTGAAACAGTTTCAAAGGATAAACAATGACAAATAACCTAAATAACCCTCAATAAGAGAATGACTAATCATAAAGCCATTGATGGGAATAATTCAATAGACAACAAGAAGGAGATGAGTTTATTAGATAAATATTAGAATAACATATACAATATAATACTCCCCCCAAAAGACCTACCTATTGTCACATGGACATATATATAGATAGAAGAATATCTATCCCTCAACTCAGGACAGTGAGTGAATTACCACTTAAATACAGGGTAGCAATAAAGTAGATATACAGTTATTCATATGGAAAATAATACAATAATAATAAATAATAATACAAGAATAAATTCTGTGTTTCACATACTCACAACTGTTAATCTACTTTTGCTCCACCCTGTATTGGCCAAGAAAGTTCACTTTCTTTTCCTATACTTATTTGGATTTATCACTGTATTTTACTTTCATGGAGATTATTCCTCTTAGATTTTCATGACAATTGGATTATATCTAAAACCTAGATATTGGTTTTCTTAAAACATGTGCAACTTGGCAATGCCACATTCTTGGAGTCCAGGTCATATGTGGATCATAACCCAACAACCAGCCCATTCCTGGTTCCTGGCACTTATTTTCTCCAGTGAAAGTTTTGTTTCAAATGAATATTGGATATTATATGTTTGGTTACACATATCATACATTCAATATACACTTTGTAAGATAGAAAAAACTATTACGATTATCTGGTTTAACATTTTTACTTTATATTATAGAAAACTAAAGCCCAGAGAGGTAAACTGGTTTGCCCGAAGTTACATATCCCAAAATATTGTTGTTATTTGTTTAAATGTTTCTTTCTCTATGTGTAGGGACAGTGGTTTATTCATCTTGGAACTTCAGCACATAGTACAGTACCCAATATACAGTAAGCTCTCCATCAAGTTTTGATGAATATATCAACAAAAATCTGACTAGGGGCCAAGCTAACTTCATTTGTTCATCTCCTTGAGCCCCCTGTATGTGCCAACTATCATTCTAGTCTTTGGCAAACTTCATTGGACAAGATGGGACTCCTCTCAGGCAATTTAAGAGTCTTCTTTGGGATGGGGAAGGGTGATGACTCAGTGAATGGTAAGTGCAATTTCATTAAGAAGTGGTTCATATATATACAATGAAATATTACTTGGCCATGACAATAAATGAAATCTTGCCATCTGTAAAACAAAAATGGACCTAAAGGGTATTATGCTAATTGAAATGTGTCAAAGGAAATAAGACAAATATATGATTTCATTTATATGTGGAATTGAAAAAATAAAATACATGAACAAACAAAACAAAACAAAAAAATTCACAGATACAAAGACCATTTTGATGGTTGCCAGGGGGGATGGGGAATGGTTGAAAAGGGAGAAAGGATTAAAATATACAAACTGCCAGTTATAAAAACAATCAGGGGGTGTAAGGTAGAGCATAGTGAATATAGTTAATAACCATATATGGTGTCAGATGGGTACTAGACTTATCAAGATGATCGATTCATAAGTTTTATAAATATCTGATCATTGTATTTTACACCTGAAACTAATATTATATATCAACTATAATTGGAAAAAATTTTAATTCCTTGAAAAGAATTTTTTTAAATGATGTTGTAATGGACAATGAATGGAGAGCTACATTAAATTTCATGATAAGGCTTAGCAAGGTAAGTGTACATGGTTCATTCAATGTCATTGTTATGTTGTAAGGACAAAGGGCACACCTCATTACCTGATCATTTTTTGGGTACCCTGGCACTCTAGGAAGCCACAGAGAAGTGTAGTGCAAGAACTCCCCCTGCTTTACTGCATCCTTTAGTGAGGAACAGTTCTCATGGGCAGCCGCAGAGCTAAAGAAAATTTGTTCTAGATTTAATGTCCACTCATCTTTTCATGGCAGGAGCAGGTCATTACAACAAAATTATAGAATAGAGTAGATTTCACTCACTATGTATCTGTAGCCCCCAAATTACATGATTCATAGCAAGAGTTGCTGGGCTGTTTTAAGCATGCTCATTTTCTCTGATTAAAGCTGCCAGATACACTCTTGGGTTGCAGCCTGATGTAAAATTAACTACCAAGCATATCTCCACTGCCAGGGATGAAAACTTAGAACCATAAAATGTGGATGGCTTACCATGCTATAGTTAACTTTATAGTTAGCATTATTAGTTTTCTTCTTCAGGAAGAGAACAATATTTGACGTAGGACATATTGCTCAGTGTCATGCAGTCACAGAGAAACCTATTTCCAGAAGTTATTGAAACTGTACTTGTTGGAAAGGAGGGCCAGTTAATTACAGTATACAAGTACACAAATTACACAAGTCAAAAGGATAATGAGGTCAATAGGAAGATAATTATCCTGGTTTCGTTAAGACAGGATAGCATTTGGCATTTGGGAATCTTAGTTCCAATGGTACTAAAATCCACAAAGATACCCTCAGCCCTTTATTTTAACTACAAGGGATGGTTACAGTCTGCTCTGTTTCAGTAAGCAATAGATTTTGTTTTCCATTTTCTATGCTCTACTTTAATTAAGGAATCTTACTCCATGGAAATTTAATTTTTAGAAATTAATTTTATAACCAAATCTGGGTTTCCTCCACCCTTTGGTGGAGCTTATTTTTAGAAAAAAAAAATATTCTGTAGCCAACTTCTTTTGTTCCTTTGCTATGTTAAGATATACAAAGGGTGGGCACAAGTGGGTTTATAGTTGTATGGAAAATAATTCAGTAATTAATAAATAAAAATACAAGAATAAACTCTGTATTTTACATACTCACAACTGTAAACCTACGTTACCCACCCCATGGATATATACCTTTGTCATGATGAAACTGGTTTCCAGGGTAGGCAATGGGGAAAAATAAAAGGTTACAAATGACCTGAAGGAACCAAGAAACACTTTTAAGTTTGTTATTATCACATTTCTTTCACCCTCATGATGATTAGCTGTTAAACCACTAAAAAAAAAAAAAAAAAATCTGTGTTATGTCTTTGGGTGCAGAAAGTAAAAGAGTACTAGAAGGATTGCATATAAATCCTCAGCCAGAATCATGGAAAGAGGAAACAAACACACACACACACGCTCACTCACACACACACACACACACACACACACACACACACACACCATGTAGTAGTATCACTAAACAAGGAAGGAATCCAGGCTTGGTTTTAATAAAAGACCTTAAAGAGAGAACTCCAGAGCCCAAGGACCAACCTTATTTGGGCCAGTTTAAAGTGAATGAGGAGAATGTCACAGCACAGCAATGACAAGTACACAACCTGGAAGATGCCTGTTCTGCCTTCCCCTTTGGAGATGGTGTGGATGGGCTTGCACTTAGGTAAAGCACCATGCCACCATAAGTGTACCCAACCCAACAAGGTCATGTTGCACAGAAATGTTTCTAATTGATTTTTTCTGTCTTGAAGTGTATCTGCTCAGACCACCTCTCCCTGCTTAGCATTCAGTAGAGAATGTCCCAGCAGTTATTCTTCTCTGGAACATATTCTGGCCAAGAAGCCAAAATCTTCCTTCAACTAAAGGGCTAAAGTGATAGTACATGACTTGGTGCTTTGAACAGTCTCGAAATCCAAGGACAATAAGAACTAGAACTAGAGAGTGGATATGAAAATAACAGTTGCATGAGTCATCATACAGACAAGTTCCCTCTAAAGCAGGGGTCCCCAACATCCCTCCTCTGGGTGTCCATAGACTTAGATACTGTCCTATTACCGCCTGAGCACTGTTCCCTGTCTCCCCCACCCCCCTTTTCTGTCCATGGAAAAACAGTCTTCCATAAAACCAGTGTCTGGTGTCAAAAACTTTGGAGATCACTGCTCTAAAGAAAGCCTTTTTTAAAGAACGAAATCTTAACATTTGCAACATCATAGATTGACCTAGAGGGTATGATGAAATAAGTCAGACAAATACAGGATGACTTCACTTATATGTTGAATCTAAAGACAAAATAAATGAAGAAATGAAACAGAAACAGACTCGGAGATACAGAGAACAAACTAACGGTTGCCAGAGAGGGGTGGGTTGGTGGACTTGGGTGAAAAAGGTGAAGAAATTAAGAAGTACAAATTCGTAGTTACAAAATAGTCATGGGATATAAAGTACAACATAGGGAATATAGTCAATAATATTGTAATAACTATATGTAATGCCAGGTGGGTACTTGAAATATCAGGGGGAACACTTTGTAAAGTATATAATTGTCTAACCACTATGCTATACACCTGAAACTAATACAAAATAATATTAAATGTAAAATGTAATTGGAAAATAAAATAAAGGAAGCTTTAAAAAAATATCCCTCCCTAAAGCAAGCTGCCAAGGGGAAAGGGAAAAAAGATGTGTGTACTTTGTATATATATGGATATTCATGTTTGGAAAATCTTCTGAAAGCTTCAACAAAATGGCCACAAAATCCTGGATAAACACTGTCAGTTTTTAAAGTAATGATTGCTCCTTCCAAACCCATCTCAGAAGCAACAGAGTATAGTCCTGCAAGGAATAATTCAGCAGTCTATAAAAACAATTATGCTTTATGAAAGTGGGTGATACTCATATATTACAAGAAAGAAGGAAAGATTCTCTATTTCTGAAGCATTTATGGTCCATGTGTTAGTATTTTTACTAGCCTGGATTATTCCCTCTTTAATTTTAAGTAACAGTGTTAACTAAATTTAGGTACCTTTTTTTACTTTGTTATTTTTTGTCTTAAGTACATTCCTGCTTGGGTCAACATTAATACTTCAGTACAGAGACACACATGCTAGCAATTATATTTTCCTTCCTATGTGTTTCATCTTTGTGGTGGATTAATTCTTATGATCTTTGTCATGAAAGCCAAGCAAATCAGATTTGTATTCATGGAAATATAACAAGAATTTTGGAAATGTTTGTAGTTTATAATCAGTCCCACATGTTCTGTTTGCTTAGTTTCATGAAGCTGGAAGAGAATCTCATTTGGTGATTTGAGAGAGGAATTTTATATGGTCTGATATCATTTACTAATTTTCCAGAAGGACAGATTGCCTGAGCAAATAGGTAGTTTCTCCTAGACCCCCAGAGTCCTAACTGATAAAACTGAACACTTTTGTGTAAGAGAATACACTGTTCACAGATACAGGGAATTCTGATGTCACCTCTGTGAAGATACCAGAGGCAAAAGGTAGACACCAACCAACCACAGAATATCAAACAATTCTGATATCAAGAGAGATAGATGATGCCAGGATTCCTAAAAGCTTAAAAACATCTATGAAGCATTTAAAATTAGTCATTATTGTTTCTTAAGTGTACAAGCGATATAATATGCACTATAACATATGTAATATTCTGGCCTTGGTTGGTGGCTCAGTGGATAAGACACCAGCCTGCAAACCCAAAGGTTTGATTCCCAGCCAGGGCACATAACCAGGTTGTAAGCCAAGTCTCCAGCCAGGTCATAGCTGGAGGCAGGTGAAAGGCAACCATACATTGATGTTTCTCTCCCTCTCTGCCTCTCTCCCATCCCCTCTCTCTGGAAATGATAAATAACATCTTTAAAATACACACACACACACACACACACACACACACATATATATATATATATATATATATATATATATATATATATATATATATATAATATTCTGAATATTTGCTTTTTGCATGGTGGATCTAATTGAGATGATTCTGCTAGGAAGTTACTTTTCCATTAGGAAGTTAGTTCGTTATTTGATCTCCCCAATATTGTCTGCCTTAGAAAACTAAAAATGTTCAGTCATTTGGACCACCTGCTGCTGCTCAGCAGCATCCAAAATAGGTGGTTGTTCTCATTTTTAAAACCCTTCAGAAACTGGAATCTCACAACCTTCTCATTATGTTAAAATGCGTACTACATAAAAATTTGCTCTTTGGACTACTATAAAACTTACTATAGCCAGAGTAGATGTCATTATCACAGCAGCAGATAGACTTTGTTAATAATAATGAACTGACAATGCATGGTAGGAAAACAAGGAGACAGCTATAGGAAATAAAGACAAATAATGGGACTAGCTCAGGAGGCATGGGACACACTGTGGGTCCCAAACTGTGGCCTGAATCAGAATCACTTACAATAATAAAAAACTAATATTAAAAACCAACAGCATCCACCCCTAAATTAGCTCTACTGTGATTAAGATGCCTAGCATCTCCCAATAAGGGTCAGGATTGCGCCCAATTAATTCTGTGAAAGAAATATTACAAAATTTGATCCAAATGACTTCTATCTGGTGGAAAAAAGCATCCCCATATGTTATGGTTTATTGCCTTACAGGCCATTAGCCAGGTTCTGATCTAACTTAGCAATCTCACTGTAACATCCTCATATTATATTTCCTACAAATGTCCAAGTTTCTCAAAATGCTCTTAGAATCAGCCTTCCATCTTATTCACAGATACAGGGAATTCTGATGTCACCTCTGTGAAGATATCAGAGACAAAAGGTAGACACCAACCAACCACAGAATATCAAACAATTCTGATATCAAGAGAGATAGATGATGCCAGGATTCCTAAAAGCTTAAAAACATCTATGAAGCATTTAAAATTAGTCATTATTGTTTCTTAAGTGATAAGAAACAACAGAAGAAAGAATTCCCTGTATCTTTCTTCATTAATTGATAAGTTGAGTGAAAGTGCTGACAGGTATTTAAATTTGTATGAGTGACACTGTCCACTTTTTGAAAACTATATTTACAGAAGGGTCCAACAGTATCATTTCAACAGAGACAGCCCTCAGCCACTGGTCAGCCCCTGGCCTATGATGTAGCTGAATCTCTACTACCTACTCATGGAAGTGTGACATCTTCTCTTGACAAAGGACTCAGTTTACTTGAGCGTGCACCATTATTTCCCTTCTAATATCAATGTGCACTCTTCCCTGCTCAAAATGAGGGTGGAAAGGGAAGAGGATTAACCCTTGCATCTGCTCTTTGGCAAAATAACATCCTAGAACTTCTAAGTAGCATAATCCCAGGTGCCAGTGGACAGTCACCTAAACTTCCATCCCAATAATGCCTTCTGGAGATGTGCACCATGGGTGGCTCTGGGTGAACCCCACTGAGTCTTGTCCAGAGAAGATAAGAAAAGTTATTAAAACATATTTGCATTTTACCTGTAGTCTATGAGCTCATGGTTATAGAAATACCCACTTATCCGAACTCATCCAGAGGATAAACAGCATACTCTATCTAGATCTACATCTGGAATCATAAAATTGATGAAGAAAGATCTAATTATAGGAGGCCTTAATATGTATAATGAGCCTCATTCTTTTCCATTTTTTCTAGCTTTTATGCAGAAAGTCAAGTCCTTCTCTTGAAGGTAAGAGTATTTACTCACTTTTTGACTCAAACATAGAAAAAGCACAGAAAGCCACAAAGGCAGGGCAGGCTCAGCTATCTCTACTCATTCCTTATCCAAGCATTTTTGCCTCAGAAGCAAATTCTCTTTCTTCTCTCCAGTTGTGTATATGGTTTATAGTTTAATATCACTTTGCAGGAATGAGTTGCTAAATTGTTGTTGGATGTGAAGCCACTGAGGCCTAGACAATCAACAGTGTCAGAAATGTATCACTGCAACCACTAAGAACTCTGTTGAGAATATTACCCATTCCACCACATGATGCCAGCTGCACTAAGACCTCAGAAAGCACCTACCTGCTCCCCACCCCCAGAGATACTTCTGCACCTCCAGAGCCACCGATATGTTTGTATCCCATATACCTCTTTTTCTGAATGAGGCCCTTTGTGGATGTGTATGGAACAAGGCAGGTGGTAGAAGAAAGAAACTGAATACTCTAAGTCCAGGATTTAGTACTCTAGACATTTTTTTAACTTACGCCCTCACGACTCTATGCATTATTCATCTGTGACCTTTTCCACTCTGTATTTTCTAATCTTTCTTCCCTACTTCTATCAGGAGCACTTAATCAGCTTATCCTACATTCAAGAAATGCCATTAAGCAGTTCTTGATATTAGGTCATTCTTTCAATATTGTCAAGAAACTGGGGCATATTGGTTAAGGTGGAGTTATTATTTAGGGGAAGTGTTTTTTTTAATTAGTAGGAAGTAATTTGACATATTCATATCTCTGTGCAGCAAAAGTTAAATTTATTTCTGCAGAATATGTTTCTGATTGTATTTTAAACTTTCACTGACCACAGCATCATATGAAGTATCAAAAACAACAGCATTAGACCTCATTACAGCGCAGTGGTTGTGCTGCTGAAATGGCCATTTTCCTGCTTCTGTCAAATATAATTCTATTTATTTGGCTTACTCTGTCAATTTAAGCTTGTCATCTCTTATTAATCATTATTTTTAAAGGCCTACATCTATCTCATAAAATCTCCAAGCAACTCTAGTCATATGAAGAAAAGAAAAATCTAATTTGTAAAAAATATCCAAGTCCCAATTTTGTTGTAAATTCTAAGATTTGTTTCTGTAATAATGTATCAAGGAAATTTGAATAATAGTCTTTTTAGAGGTTTTAGTGTTGTAAATTCTAGATGTTAAACTTTTTGTTTTAATTCTTATTTATTTTTCAGAAACAGAAAGAATTTGGGGATTATTCCTTCAACTATATTCCTTACTAATTCATTTTAATTTCTTGTGTATTGTGATTACTTATATAAGGCTATGGTACAGTGTATTACATTTTATGGATGCTACTTAAATATATACTAACTATGAAAGGAAGACATGTCTTCCAGGGCCCACCTCCATCCTTCAGTCTCTCCCCATGGCCCCATGATGTCTATTGTGTGCCGCTCCAGATCTCACTGTACCTTTTAGCTTTCTGGGATCTGGATCATTTGCAGACAATGTAAGTGGAAAGCATCATTATCATCAAGGATGGGGGGAAATGGGGAAGCAGCACCTCTTTTGTTATTTAAACTGCATGAATGCTCACAAGACAATCGTACTGGAAGAAATCATGAGCTCAAATGGATAATTGTAGAAAGCCCCACATCAGGGCAATAGTGTAAATTGTTAACTACCACCCATCCTTCTACCCCAACTCCCTATCTGATGATATTCCAAATCTTCCAAGTTCTGGGGCTAAATAAAAATTTCATGCTTGTCATGGACTGTTTCCCAGATAAATTACAGCCACTTGGATATGCTTACTTAAGTGACTGAAATCTAGGAACAACTCCCCTCAACCCTCAGGACAGGGGGATGCCATATGACTCACTCTACAATATCAGAATATATATCGCCAAAATTTCCATTCTTCCCTCCTTGCTTCATCTTCATGGAAATTAGAAACTCATAAAAAAGTTTCTGGGACTTCCAGACAAGATGGAGGCATAGTTAGACATGGTGAGTCTTCCTCCACAACTGAGAAGAAATACAACTACTTCAAAATCGGAGACTATCAGAAGTTCCAGAAAATCGAGGTGTACAGAAGTCCACCAAATAAAGACAAAAAGAAGAAATACTCATCCAGACAGGTAGAACGGGTAGAGTTGGGGCAGGGTGAACATGGTGTGGAGATGGCGGCAGAGGTGGCGGCACAGGTGGGAGCAGAGGTGGCAGCAGGTGCAGCAGTGTTAGGAATGGTGGCTATGGGAAGGTGGGTGGAAAGCACAGTCACAGATTTTAAAAAGTGGGGAGGGACACCTAGGTAGTGCTCCCAGCACCAGACAGGCAGCTCACAGTCCCAGTATCAGGGAAAATAAAGCCTCATTGTTTCTGGCTGTGAACACCAACTGAGGCAGAGGAAGAAACTGCTGATCTCTTGGCAGAGTCCCTTTGTTTGGAAGGCCACCATGGTCCTAGAACATGCACAGACCCACCCTCTCTGGGAACCATGGCCAGGATAACTGCTAGAGAGGGGCCAGTCCCATATGGGAAGTTGCAGAAGTGCCTGGAAAAGGGGTGATTGCTCAGCAAGCAACATTGTTCCCTCTCAGATCCTTCCCCCACATACAGCACCACAACATGGTATAACAGGTTGCCCAGCACTTACAAATACCTACCACTCTGCCTCTTATAACAGGTGTGACAGCTCTACCTAAGACACAGAGGCAAACAATGAAGCCTCAATTTGAGGAGACAGAGAAGTATGACCCAAAAGAGGGAAAAGATCACATTTTCAATGGGAGAACTAAGTGACCAGGAGATGCCAACCTAACAGACACAGAGTTCAAAATACTGGTGATAAAGGTGCTCAAAGACTTGACAGATATGCTTGAGTACAGCAAACACAAAAGGGAAAAGTTTTACTATGCTAAATGAAATGAAAGGAAAACCACAGGAAACCAATGGTGAAGGGAAGGAAATTGGGATTCAAATCAATAACTTGGAACATAAGGAAGAAATAAATAGTCAACCAGTACAGAATGAACAAGAAGTGGGAAAAAATGAGAGGTTTAAGAACTTCTGGGACAACTTTAAACATGCCAACATCCGAATCATAGGGGTGCCAGAAGGAGAAGAGGATAAGCAAGAAATTGAAAACTTGTTATGAAAATATAATGAAGGAAAACTTCCCTAATTTGGCAAATGAAAGTCATATAAGTCCAGGAAGTACAGAGAATGCCAAACAAGCCATATCCAAAGAGGATCACACTAAGTCACATCATAATTAAAATGCCAAAGTTTAAAGATAAAGAGAGAATCTCAAAAGCAGCAAGAGAAAAGAAAAGCGTTATCTACAAAGGGCTTCCTGTAAGATTATCAGGTAATTTCTCAAAAGAATTATTGCAGATAAGAAGACCCTGGTAAGAAGTATTCAAAGTGATGAAAAGCAAGGACCTACAACCAAGATAACTCTATGCAGCAAAGCTATCATTTAGAATGAAAGGGCAGATAAAGTGCTTCCCAGACAAGGTAAAGCTAAAGCAATTCATCATCATCAAGCCCTTATTATATGAAATGTTAAAGGGATTTATGTAAGAAAAACAGGATCAAAACAATCAACATTAAAATGACAACAAACTCACAACTATCAACAACAGAACCTTAAAAAAAAAGAAAAAAGAAAAAAAGCAAAGCAAACAACCAGAATAGGAATAGAATCATAGGTATGGAGATCATTTGGAGGGTTAATAGCTGGGAAAGGAAAGGCAGAGAAAGGGGGAAATGGTTCAGGGATTAAGAAGCATAATTGGTAAGTACAAAACAGACAGGGGGGAAGTTAATAATAGTGTAAAGGATGAAATCAGAGAACTTACATGCATGACCCACGGACATAAACTAAGAGGGGTGGGATCGCTGGAGGGAAAGAGTGTACTGGGTGTAAGGGAACAAAGGGAAAAGAAATTGGTACAACTATAACAGCATCCACCTGGCATATACAGGTCACATACATTTATCTCATAAAACTCCAGTGAAGTGACAAGGGGAAAAAAAAAAAAACAGAAACAAGAAAACAACACTATGTCTATATTAGTTTCCTGAAGCTGCTGTTTGTGGTAACAAATTATCACAACCTTGGCGACTTAAAACAAAAGAAATTAATTCTCTCACAATTCTAGAGACTAGAAATCTGAAATTAACATCACTGGACAGAAATCAAGATGTCAGCAGGGCCTCTGGAGACTCTAGAGAAAAAGTATTTCTTATCTTCTCCAGTTTCTGCTGGTTACCAGCATTCCTTGCCTCATGGCTGTATCACTCTAATCTCCGCCTCCAAGTTCACATGTCCTTCTCCTCTCCTCTCTGTAACATATTTCCCCCTGCCTCCCTCTTATAATGATACTTGTGATTGCATATAGGGCCCAACTGGATATCCAAGAAAATCTTCCATTTCAAGTTTTTTAACTTAAACTGTGAAGTTGGTGCCATTTAAGAGAACAGTTTCCAAAGATTAGTGATTATCACTGGCATAGGGGTGGGGGACATTATTCTGCCTACCATATGCGAAGAAGTTATCAGGAGAGGAAGCAACAGCATCTAAGAATGCACAACTTTTTAGAAGATCAAAGTAGATGGAGCAGTGAGGACAGAACAGTAAAAGAGGATACTAACAAAAAGTGAGCTGCTGCATCTATTGGCAGGAAAGCAGAGATTATTCTCCGGAGAAATAAAGTCAGAGAGGCCTCAAGTCATGGCCATCAAGCAGAATGAAGAAATGGAAGGCAGCCAGGGATGTAAACTAGGAGATGAACTTAAAGTCTACCTAGTGAACCAAGTGACTTGCAAGCACTTTCATCTGACCCAATCCCAAAATGCCATCATATAGCCTAAAGTCCGGGGACCAAGGGATTTTGTCTTTGGAAGAAAATGAACAATTTTAGAAAAGTACACACAAATAGTGACATTTGAGGGCATCCCAATGAAAATATCGGCTTCTTCCCTGAAGCCCATAGTAGCAGTTCGTAAAGTTTATGATCTCAGCAATTCCTGAAGCTAATAAAATTATTGGAGACTTCAAAGAGCTCTTATTTATCCAGGCTACAGCTACTGAGAGTTACCATTCTAGAAGATTTTTTTTAATTGTTATTAATTTGTTCCAAAATAACAAACCTATTAGATGACAAAAATAGCATTATTTTTATGGAAAATGTGTTATCCTAAAAAAAAAAAGTTTTAGCATAAGGGTAGTATTTTTGGCAACCTTTTTAATGTCTATCATCATAAAATACATTTGGGTTTTCATATCTGCTTCTGCATTTAACTTGTTGTAACATGTTGTTTTGGTTGAAGTATATGAATAAAATGCAGCTTCACATTACTACATAGTTGCAAAAAGAAAAAGTATTTTAAAGCCTTTTTAGATAATATGGATTAAAACTACACCAACACTCGAAAAGCAGTAGTTTCTTAAAGCTTAGGGGCAAGGCAAAATCTGGAACCAAACTTGTGAACTATTTTTGAAATGTACTTATGTATATATGTGTATAATATATAACATAAATGTATCTTATAAAAGCATATTATTAGAATATGTATATATAACATTTATGATATGCCTAGAAATTCCAAAGATAATTAAAAGAATTATAAGAACAAAAAAAATGTTATGTTTGTATTAGCTTCCTGAAGCTGCTCTTTGTGGTTACAAATTACCATAACTTTGGTGACTTAAAACAAAAGAAACTAATTCTCTCACAATTCTAGAGGCTAACAAGTATCAGACATATGACTACATACCTAATAGTAAATTGTGTTCTATATCATGTTTCATGAGTAGCAGTAAACTAGTAGAAAAACATTACAAAACTAAGCAAATTATTTAAAATGCTGCAATGTAAATATCAAATGGGGAAAAAAGCTTTCATGCTACAAGATGAGGTACAGTCTTTTTAAATTATGTTTACTTTATCAAATTTATTGGGGTGGCATTGGTTAATAAAATTACATACATGTAAAATATATGGATCCTTACGTTAATTGCAGTATTATTCACAGTGGCTATGACATGGGAATGATGAAATTGTTCTTCAATAAATGATTGGATAAAGAGGATGTGGTACATACATGTCCCAAAAGTATTGAACCAATGTCAATATAATTAAAACAGTTTGCACTGCCAATACTTTCGGGACAGACCTCATATACTATAGAATACTGCCTATCCATAAGAAAAGATGAAATACTACCATTTGCAACAACATGGATAGATCTTTAGAATAGCATGCTAAGTAAAAAAAAAGTCAAGTGGAAAAAGTCAAAAACTGTATGGTTTCACTCATACGTGGGATATAAAGCAGAAAGCAACAAATAAATAAGACAAACAAACAAAACTAATAAACACAGACAACAGTGTGGTGATTACCAGATGAAAAGGGGGTGGAAGGAGGTAGAAAAGGGGAAAGAGGGTCATATACGAGATGGAAAAGGACTTGTGGGGTGGTGAATACCCAATGCAATATACAGATAATGTATTACGGAATTGCACACTTAAAACCAGTGAACTTTTTGTACTCCCTTACATTGAACTCCATTAATGTCTTGCACGTTTTATTTTAAACATTTACTTTATTTTTAAAAGATTTTATTCATTAACTTTAGAGAGAGGGGAAGGGAGGAAAGAAGGAAGGGAGAGAAACATCAATGTATGGTTGCCTTTCACCTGACTCCAGCTGGGACCTGGCCGTAGACCTGGCTTGCAACCTGGGCATGTGCCCTGGCTGGGAATCAAACTGGTGATACTTGGGTTCACAGGCTTGTGCTCAATCCACTGAGCCACACCAGCCAGGACCTCTGTCTGGCACTTTTAATGTCTCTTTTACCCATGTGTGATTTTGTAGCATCCTACATTTATCATTCAGAAAATTTTGTTCACTGGGTTATATAAATCTTCCAAATGTTGACATATTTCAATATAAAATATCAAAAAAAAATTAAATTTGTTAATATTACCATTGACCTCATCAGAATATTCTGTAAGGAGTGGGAAGCTGTCAAGTTCCCAGAAATTTTCCAATCTTCTGATTTTTCTTGAAAGCTTAAATTTTATCATCAGCATAAATATTGACAGTTATTTTTCCTAAATGCGATACTCACTTTATTCTTTTTCAAGAAAACATATGCCAAATACCCAAGTTTGAATCACTATAATTTGACATTCTTGAAAGTAAAAATGTTTTCCATGGGTAAAAAAATACATATGGTCACTTTAATTCTCAACTGAAATGACTGAACTAGAGTTTTCCTGAGACAGTCATTTTATTGCAGTATGCAGCAAAACTGCAGAACCATACTTACTATTCTCTCACCAAAATATTCAAAGATGTGTGTGTGCCCAATTTCTAAGTTTTGCTGCTTCACCAATGTCAATCCTAGGTGAAACCAGCATATTTTTTATAACATCATGTGGTATAAAGAATGCTGGTATAAGTCAGTGCCACCTCCTCTATTCATGGCAAAGTCTACAGCAGTTTTATCCATCAATGTTTTCCACCATCAGTGCAAATGTTAACATAGTGAAAGTGCAAGTAATATCTGGTATTAACTCAAAAATAGTTTTAAGCTTGTGAAGTTCTGCAAGATTCTCTGAGAACTCAAGTGTCCTTAAACATCACTTTGAGAACCATTGCCCTATAATAAAATAAACCAACCCTATCTTCATGTTCTGAAAATCCATTGAGCATTTAGTCCCTTACTTAATTACATTAAGAGTTAACTAAGTATCACCTCTGTGTTGGGGGTTTCCAAGACCACCCTCAAGTTTAACAATTCATTAGAAGGACTCACAAGACTAAAAAAGCTGATATACTCGCAGATACATTTTATTGCAGTAAAAGGACACAGATTAGAATTGGTAAAGAGAAAAAACACATGGAACAAAGTCCAAGAGAAACCAGGCACAAGCTTCCATGTGTCCCGTCCCAATGGAGTAATATAAGGACACATTTAATTCTCCCAGCAATAATATATTAAGTATTGCCAACAAGGGAAGCTCACCTGAGCCTTGGTGTTTAGGGTTTTATTGGGGGTCAGTCATGTAGGAAAGCAGTGCCTTTATGACTGATCTGATACTTAGATTTCAACCTTTTTCCCCAGAGCAAAACCAGGCTTTCATCATAAATCACACTGTTGGTTAGCATAAACTATCAGATCAAACTGGTATAGTGTGGCCCAAGGCCTCAGACATATAAAATCAATCTTATCAGCAGAACATTCCAAGGGCTCAGAATGTATCCTGCAGGAGTCAGCCAAAGGCCAGTCCTGAAGACAGGCCTTTCTTTGTAAAGAGCAGCTTACACAGCCCATGCCTGCCATGTTAACACTTTCTGCTAAACCTGCCTTCAACCTGAAAGAAAAGAATAAACAGCTGTACAAAACATAGAGACAGAAACAAAGCAAAAGCAGAGAAAACTTCAAATAACTTCTAAATAATATCCTCAGGGAGATAAGACTAGATATTGCATTCATAGAACAATATGAGAAAACTACATAATGATCACAGCAGGAAAAGTTTTTTAGAAATTAGCCATCATAAATCATCCAAACTAAGGAAATCAAATGATTGAAAGTTAAAAGAGAAAATGTCGCCAAGAAAGTAAAAAAAAAAAAAAGAAAGAAAGAAAGAAAGAAAGAAAGAAAAGAAGAGTCAGAAAATATGATAAATGGGGTTAAAATAATTCCTCTATATTCAATCTAGGGTAGGTAATGAAAATAACAGGAATACTAAAGTGTGAGAACAGGGAGGTTAGTGGGGAGAAATAGTTCAAAAAAGTTGCAACACATTTCTCCGTAATTGAAAGGAAAGAACCTACATTTGAAAAAGTCAGCTGACTATAACAATGAAAGAACATGCCTCATTACAAAATTTCAAAATGCCAGGGATAATGAGAAGATTCTAAAAGCTTCCTGAGAGAGAAACCTGTCAATACAAGTGACTGAGGATGCCAGCAGCATCAAGTTTCCCAATAGCAATCCTGGAAGCTAGAAGACAGTGTTGCAACACTTCAAAACCTAAAGATAAAAAAAAAAGGTTTGTGGGTTTTTTTACTTAAAATTTGTTCCAAGTCAAAATATCAATCAAGTGTGAAGATAAAACTGAGACAGGTTAGACACAAAAGAGTTTTTCAAATGATTGTCTCCATGAAGGATAGGCTTCCTTCAAGAAACCAAGAGAGTCAGCCCAGAAAGAAATTCATGCATTCCAGGCTCCAACAAAGGAGAGTAAGAGTGTCAAAGAAAAGTCCAGAATGATCCTATGTATCACTATTTCCATTACAACTAGAATAACCACACAACCTGTTTGCTGGGATAATACCAGTTTACACAAATTGGTCACAAAACCTCCTTTAATTCTCAGTAATGTCCAGGTTTGACAATATATTACATAATCACTTTAATTATAAGCCATTGTATCAAACAGCTTAACTAAATCATGCCTAAAATCCAGTGTCTTACAACAACATGAATGGATTCCCATTCCCATTCACCATGAGTGTCTCTTCTCCACATCTTCATTTCAGGATCAAGGCGGAAAGAATAGACCCTAACTGGAAATGCCAATTTTGTAGCCAAAGGAAAAGAATGTTGGGAGAAACACATTACAGCTTTTAAAGTCTCTTTTTGGAAGTGACACATATCACTTTCATTCACATGGTATTGGCAAAAAAGTTACATAGCCAAATCTGACACTACTGAGTTTAGAATTAACAACCTCCTACAGAGTGAAGCCAGTAAGAAAAAAATTGGTTGGGGTTGGATGCGAAAAATTCATTTTGAATAGTAATTTATTTTACCACAGCTATTTAGAATCATTTCATTTGAAAACTCTACATGTTTCATTTTAATTTTAAAAATTGACTTTAAACAAGTAATTCATGAAAATCCCCCCTCTTGTCTACAGAGAAGTTGCTTGAATAGCTGTACAATAAATCATGGCATTATTTTTCAATATAGGTTTAATGTTGTTTCAGAGAAGTTAGAAGTTGCACCAGAGCTCTTAGGGTGAACGGTCCTGACCACTGAGGAAGATTCTGCTCACTTGTGACTTACCACATCATAGGCATAAACTTTCATCACAGCCACACAACAATAAATTACCCTAACTCCGCTTTTCCGTTTGCGCCTTCATTTAGCACATATGCACACCAAAAATCCAAATTCAAATAAGATTATGTAACTACCTACAAAGAGCCCTAAATCTTGTTGAGGAAGAAGATATGAGAATACTGGTAATACAATGCAATGGGTACTATCATGTTGTTGTTTTTTTTTTAATTTTATTGTTGTTGTATTACATCCATCCCCTTTTTGCTCCCCTCTGTCCCCCTCCCCACCCACCCATTCCCCCCAAAGTCAATCCCACTTGTTGTCCATGTCCATGGTTCCTTTATACTAGGTTCTTGTCTAAACTGCTCCCCTTTCTTGCCTCTGCCCCCCAACCCCTTTCCCCCTGACCACTGAAGGCCTATTCCTTGTATTCATATACTTGGTTCTGTTTTGCTTGTTGTTAGACTATCATGTTTTTAACAAAGCATTTTGTAAGTACTTTGGGTTGACCTTGTTCACTGGTCTGTATCACACTGTCTCCCTCTTGCTTTGTCCCATATTCTACAGTGACACACTCTTTTTAAGTTCCATGCTAAGTAATCATCTCATTCTACCTACCTAAAGCCTCTTTCTCTTGATTGATGGTCATTGCCTACAGCACAAAGGAAATGACAAATAATACAGAAGCATTATTATGGAAATAATAATTTTCTTTGGAAAATTTTCTTTTCCCAATTCCAATGAGATCCATTTACACAAGAACTCTGATTAAGGGAAAACACAATTTCACAATTGTAAAAATCCAAACTACCAGCTAGCTTGTAAACTTTTAGTAATAAGAAGAAATACCAAAGTAGAATAAAAATACCGAGCATCTTCAGTCCTGGCACAAGGTGAACGAGAAGTAGCACAGTAGAAATGGCAGGCTCACAGCGATGATGTCTTCCTGAAGACCTCTCCTTATCAGTCTCTGCACTATGTCAGTGAGTGACAATTGGGTTCCTTCTCTAGGTTAAATACCCCTATCTTTGCAATACATCTCTTCATCCTTCCCTTAATCTCTATTTAATTCTGACATTGGACAAAGCTGGTATCCCTACAAGTCAAGGTAGATCTCAAGCATCATTTGCACAATTGGGGAGAGAGTTATTTCCTTTCTGTTTCCCAAAGTTAACATCACCTAAAGAAGAAAAAAAGAAAGAAAATGTACGCAGAAACCTTCTAAGAGCTGTGCTTTACTAACCCACTGGGAATAAGTTGTTGTTGTTTTTTTTAAGATTTTAATTATTTAGAGAGAGAAGAGAGGGAGAATGAGAGGGAGAGAAACATCAATTGTTGCCTCTTACAAGACCCCATCTAGGGTCCTGGCCCATAACCCAGGTATGTGTGCTGACTGGGACTCAAACCGGCAACCTTTTGGTTTGCAGGCCAGCACTCAATCCACTAAGCCACACCAGCCAGGGCAGCTCTAAATTCTTTTTATGCAACATCTCATTTTATCTTCTCAAGAGACCCATGGGATCTTTTTCATCTGCACTTAACGATGAAATAATTGTGTCCCAGGTAAATTAATAATTTGCCCAAGATCACATTATTAGTAACTGGTGGAGCCAGTATTTAGACCCACTTGTACCCCAGACTATGGCCTTAATCATATGCAATACTGACTCAATGGCAGCAGATATGGAAGAGAATGTAATGACAGAAATTTCAGCACAGCAAATATCCTGAATATGCGCCAATCTAGTATTTAATATGCAGATAGATACCAAGGAACTAGTTAGAAACTGTTGTACAATTTTTTTTGTCCTCATCCAAGGATATGCTTATTGATTTTAGATAGCAGGAAAAGGGAGAGAGGGGGGAAGAAAAATGTGAATGTGATCAGTTGCCTCTCACATGCACCTTGATGGAGGATGGCACCCACAAGATAGAAATGTGCCCTGACCAGGAATTGAACCAGCAACCTATTTTAGGTGGAGCATCCACCTTTCCTTTCAAACAACTCCAGCTAGAACAACAACTGGTCAAATGAGTTGAACAGAGTAAAAATTAATAAATATTAATCAGGTGAGATAACTCAACAATCTCAACAAGAACTGATTCAAAATATCTTAAAAGCTAAAATGTTTTTATAGCTAGTTCATAGAGGTAGTATAGCAACTTGATTTATACTCGACAATTTGTTACTTGTTGGGGAAAAATTTGTATCACATAGTATATCTTATATACATATTCACTTCAAGTTAGTAAGAGTATGAATTTTAAGTAAAAACATTGTGAAAGATAATAGTATTACCTTTTAATCGATAAGTGTTGAGTTTGATACATATCGTTTCTTTTCAACCTGTAATTGAAGCAACATATGCTCAAGTAATAATTGTCCTAACTGATTAGAATTCATATTTTTAAAATAACAATTGTCTTAAGTGATTAGTAATCATACTTGTTAAAATAATTGTTAAATGTTAAAATAATTGTCTTAATTGATTAGTAATTATATTTCTGGGGAATCAAGTTTTTATTTGTATGTTCAATCTATTATAAGAAGAAAGATATAACAACACACTTATAACACTTAAAATTTATTGTTCAGCAAATATAATCAAGAAATCTGTATTTCAAATGTTACATATAATCCAAATATCTAAACCTACTTGTATTTATTCCTTAAAAGAAAAAAAGACAGGAAAAAAGGTCAATCTCTAATTTCACAGAACATTAGTGTGTACTTTAAAAGTATTGATTCTGCCTCTAACAGAGTTATTTCATTCCATTAGAAAATTATGGCTTAGAGGTTATTAGAAACACAGTAGACAACTACATGCATATGATGGGAATTTATTAGTGAGCTTTCTCAATTTTATTCCCTCTAGATTTTCATTTTCCTTTATGTGAACTTCCAAACATGCCATTCTAGAAAGTACAAATCTTAATGAGAAGAAATTTCAATTTGTTAATTGGATTAGAAGAATTTTCAGAATACTTATTCAGACTATTGGTATATTGCACATTATATTTATATATTCTAGATATGAAAATAAATATAATAGAATTTTTACCTATGTTTATGAATCTATTCATAGAAGTATTAAAATTAATTATACATAGCAAAATTCTTCAATGTTTACCTTGATTAGCATTTCTATTCATTTTTCATGTTTTCATTTCTATTCACATTTTTACTTTCCAGATTCAACTAAAAATAGAAATTTTTTTTTTAGAGATTGTATTATTGTGTCTCAAACATATTACATGGCATTCTTTAGAACACACATGAAATAATGGAAGGAAGCCTTGGGAAACTCAATTATTCTTGTTTGCATAAATATGGGGAGAAAAAGGCAGGAAGAAGTTAAGAACATCATATGGTATAATTCACGTATATATTTTAAGCTATATAGCACTATGCAAACTAAAGATATTCCTTATTCAGAAATTTTGGCATATTTCCCTTTTTATTATTCAGCATTAAAAAAAGACAAAACTTAACTCCTTAAAATATTGGAACTGAACAGAATCTAAATATTTTAGTACTAGAAAAAGTGAAGTGAGCTGTGTATCTAGTTGACATCAAAATTGAGGCTACATTTCTATTATTTCACTCATTTTTTACTTCACATGCTCATTTTTATAAAATTTCTATGGTGTTTCTGTATTGAATCTTTTTTTTAAAGATTTTACTTATTATTTTTAGAGAGGGGGAAGGAAGAGAGGCAGAGAGGGAGAGAGATATCAATATATGGTTGCCTTTCTCCTGCGTCCAGCTACGGACTTGGCTGGAGACCAGGCTTGCAACCTGTTTATGTGCCCTGGCTGGGAATTGAGCCAGTAACTTTTTGGGTTCGAAGGTCATTGCCTTATCCACTGTGCCACCAGTCAGGACCTGGATCTTTCTTAATGTACATATTTTGTCACTGAATATGTTAGCCACTTCCTTGCTTATTTGAAGATTTTTATAAAAGTGCAACAAGAGAACACGTAAGGGTTTTTAACAGGGAGTGACATGACCCAATTTATGTTTTTAAAAGGTCAGTCCACTGTATGAAGAATCAATTGGAACCATACAAGAGCAGATGGCTAGAAGACCTATAATGTTGAAATGATATAGCTAGGATTGGGGTAAGAATCTAGAGATGGAAAGAAGTAGAAAGGTTCATGACATATTTAAAAGTACAATCCACAAGACTCAATGGTAAATCTAATATGTGAGGAAATTAATAACTCTAGGTTTTAACATGTTATCAATTAGAGATAACTTTATTTTGAGCCACTGTTTTCTCTAAGAAACTTGTACCTTCACTGTATTAATTCAAAGCATATGTCACTTGTCCTGTAATTCAGTTTTCCCCAAACTTCACCAATCTGTCAATATAATTTACATCATCAGCTCTACTATGCTCTGGCTGTCCCACATCTTGATGAATGGCCTCCAGTCCCCCTCACAGAAATTATTTTGAAGGGGCTGCCTCTCTAAGGCCTTGGGAAACAGAGGTCTCACACAAGCATTAAAATGCCTTAGCCTTGAGTTAAGAATAGTTACACATAAATAACAGGTTTTATCTTCACTTTGCCTAGGAGACAATTCTCTTTGGGGAAAGAAATAACAGTATGCTGATATTTAGAATCCAGTTGATTTCATTTGAATCTGCTTATGTTTCATAATTCTTCTGACTTTTTGTTGTTTTTTAACTGAGTAACCACTGGTTTTGACAAAGTCTTCTAGGTGTCAAACTCTAATAATTTCAAGAATGAGTATAATGGAAATTAGTAATGGAATTAAGAGTTTATTAAAAGTAAAGAAAACCATATAACACAAAGTAATACCACTTCAGCTCAACAAAAACTCTACATTATATTAGAAAGCAAACTGTCTTCCCTTGCAAACAGAATTGAAGGCTATAAAAATAAGTTGAAATACCCAACAGAGAACTCACTTTGTCATTAATTGACATTTATGTGTTTCAATTATGCACATTGTTAAAATATAAAAGTTTAAGTACTATATAGGAACTTCATGAAGATTCTTGTCTCAGAAGAAAAATATTGCCATGGCTTATCATATTTCATGTGTATCAACTGAAAATTAAATTTATAATGCTGCCTAAAAAGAGATCAAATGTCCTAAAATACTAATTCTGGTTGATGGTGTTATAAGTGATATTTATTTTTTGTTACATTTAACATTTTTATACTATTAGTATGTAAACTTTAGATATTAAATAAATGTAAAAAATAAAAATAAATGTAAAAATTAAAAATGTGCATTTTGACTTCAAAACTTACTACCAAGCTACAGTAATCAAGAATAGAAATATAGATCAGCATTTAGAACTGAAAGTCCAGAAATAAATTCTGCAACTTATAATCAATTTGTTTCAACAAAAATACAAAGATAATTCAATGAGAAAGTATAGTTTTGCAACAAATGGTGCTGGGACAACTAAGTATATACATGTACAAGATTAAAGTTGGACTGTATTTCATACCATATACTCACAAATGGATCACAGACCTAAATGTAAGAGCTAAAACTATAAAAGCTATTAGAAAAAAATAACAAAACATAAATCTTTAGGACTTTCCTTTAGGCAATGATTTCTTAGATGTGGCAAAAAAGTATAAGCAATAAAAGAATAATTAATAAGTAAATCTTCTCAAGATTTAAAGAATTTATGTCTTAAAGAACACCATCAAGAAGTAAAATAACCCACAGAATAGGAGAAAACATTTGCAAATAATATATTTAATAAATAGTCTATTTCCATAATATATAAAGAATTCTCACAACTCAACAATAAAAAGACAAATAGTAAAATATTAACATGGGAAAAGGGTCTGAATATACATTCCTTCTGCAGAGAAGATACATGAATGGCCAATAAGCACATGGAGAGATGCTCAATATCATTAGCATCAGGGAAATGAAAATCAAAACTACAAGATAGCAGTTCACACCATTAGCATGACTGTAATCAAAAATACATATACTAACCAGGCAAGGATGTGGAAAAATTTTAATTCTTAACATTGCTGTGGGAAGTGTAAAATGGTACTACCACTCTGGTAACAATTTGGCAGTACCTTAAAATATCATATATCACTTTTCTTTCCTTTTTTTAAAGATTTTACTAATTATTTTTAGAAAGAGGGAGAGAGACAATGTATGGTTGCCTTTCACCTGCCTCCAGCTATGGACCTGGCTGGAGACCTGGCTTGCAACTTCACTTTTCTTTATAAACCAGTGATCTCACTTTAAGGTGTCTACATATGAAATTTATGAAAATTTACATGTACACAAAAACTTGTACATAAATAGTGGAAACAACCCAAATGTCCATCAAATGATGAAAGGATAAACAAAATATGATCTATTCATACAATGTAATAATATTTGCCAATAAAAATGGAATGAAGTACTGACATGTACATTAAAGATAAACCTTGAAAACACTGTTAAATAAAGGAAGCCAGACACCAAAGACCACATATTATATAATTTCATTTATATAAAATCTTCAGAATAGGCAAATCTAGAGATAGGAAGTAGATTAGTGGCTGCCAGAAACAGGCAGGAGATGTGAAGTGGAGGTGGGGAGTGACTATTAATGAGTACAGGGTTTCTTTATGGCATGATGAGTTGTTTGAAAATTAGATTTTGTTGATAGTGTCAAAATTTTGTAAATACAACGAAAAGGTATTGAATTGTGTGTACACTAAATTTAGAGTAAACTTTATGATATGTAAATTATACATATCAATAAAATTTTATAAGGATATTTACAGTAGTAGTGTTTATAACAACAGAAAACTGAAAGTAACACAATTTTCATCAGCATTAGAACAGCAAGATAAACTTGTATATTCCTACTCTGCAATGTTCATAGCAGTAGAATAAGTGAGCTATAAACTAAGGCTGTAAAAAAAATCCCAAAAACACATTATTTAGCAGTAGAAAGAAGTTGCAAAAGTATACAGAATGATTCCATGTATAGAATTCAAATTGATAAAACTAAACAAAGTAATTTTTTCTGACTTGATTAAAGGAAAAAATTAGTGTCATAGTTAACAATTTGTCCATATTATACAATTTGTGACTTTATAAAGTTAAATATTATCTTTCTAAAAGAAGTCCTTCTTTAAAATAGATACCATCAATATCTTACCTTATTTTACAAAATTATTATTGAAAATTAAAAAGATATAAATGAATAAATACTGAGTATCCACTAAGCATCACAAATTCTATCCCAGAGTGTGATGGAAAACTGAAAAAGGGCTGTTGAGGACCATAGTACTTCCATCCAATTAGTCCTGGGAGGCTTCAAAGAGTTTCAGAATACTTCAAGGTCTTCTGTTTTGAATTGAAACAAGTTTTGAAATAGAGATTTTAAAACTAAACTGCCTTCATTTTGAAGTCATTTTCCCCTTTTAGAATTCTCTGCTGCTATGTTTAAAGTCAGATTAAATGAGAAGGCTACAGCATCCCCCACTTATCAACTTATTACATGGCTTACAGATGGTTTTGGTGGTATAATTTCTGAAAAAGGAATGATGAGTAAAATCAGTGGGTTCCTAGATTCCACTAACAAAATATTGTGATTCAATGATATTTAGATATTTGTATACTTTAAAAGGCATCATACGAAATTTTGAGAAAATCACTGCAATAGAGACTTCTTAAAGTCTTAGTTCCAGTTTTACATTGTAAAATATGATAACCATGTAAAGCAACTAGTTGGCAGCAACAGAATGTTACTGAGGAGGTCCAGTCATCAAATCACAGATTTTGGAACATAAACACACACTGCTTTGTGATCATCTGAGTTGCTATATTATCTAGTAAACAAAACTGAAATCATATCCCACTTAAAAGGCCCAACAGATATTGAACACAAAACATCTAACCAGAATTCATTCTTTAAATAATGTACATCCTTGAAGGCACTTATAAGGCTAAAAAAATAAGAAATTAAGTGATAAGTAGTTTTCATCCTCTAGGTGTTTTTCTTCTAAATATGTGTAAATAATCTCTGTGTTGTGATTGGGTCTTAGTTTTTACCCAAAGGTTTTCATGCCTTTCTTCAAAGATGGAAATTAGGAATCAAGAAAAAATATTAAATTTCAGATTTTTCTGTTCCCCTAACTTGGCATTCAAGCAGTAGTATGTCATGTCAAAACTATCTAGAAATAGGTACAAGTTTAACTTCATATCTTATCCATTTGTAATTATTTAGATAATAGTCATCTCCTGCAGACTTCACAGAAATTTTACAATTTTTTTTGATTGCCTCATAATGCCCTTAAATTCCTTTGAAGCATAGTTTCTCTCTTAGGTTTCCCATGGATGTCACTTATTGCAGACACACATTCATGGAGAGTCAGAGGAATTGCCTATGTAGGATGGAGAAAGGACTAATACAATAGTCCAGGTCTGCACCAACCTCAGCCCTACCAGGTTCCTCTCCTACTTGGCAGATCTGCTCCTGACAGGTTCTGCTTCTGCAAGGCTGCTCATCCCAAAGAGGTTCCTTCTCACCCACCTTGGATTCAGTTATTGGCTCAGTTTCTCTAACTTTCTTAGGGAAAAAAGTCACATTAATAAGAACTGTCCTCAGTTTAGAACATGTTGACTAGAATAGTCATCTTCAATTTGTAATATTTTGAGAGGACATATACTAACAATTAAATAGTAAACATGAATATGTTTTATTTTCATTTTTCAAGAAGAATAAAATATAATATGAAAATAAGAAAACAAACAACTTGATTTAAAATAGGCCAGGGGGCAGGGGAGGGGGAGAAGGATTGAGCCAAAAGGAAAAGGGAATCACAGACATGGACAACAGTGGGAGAAAGGGATAAGGGGACTAAATAATAATGGAAAAAACTAAAATAAAAATAAAAATAGGTCACCTCTTACTACAGAAGATATACAGATGGCAAATAGGAATATAAAAAGATGACCCAAAGCCCTGGCTGGTGTGGCTCACTGGACTGAGTACTGCCTGCAAACCAAAGGACTGCTGGTTCGATTACCAGTCATGCCATATGCATGGGTTTTGGACCAGGTTCCCATTGGGAGTGTGCAAGATGCAACCACACATTGATATTTCTCTTCCTCTCTTCCCCTCTCTCTAAAAAGAAATCAAGAAAATCTTTTTTAAAAAGATGCCCCAAGCCCTGGCTGGTAGCACAGTGGATAAGGCGCCAGCCTGCAAACCCAAAGGTTGCAGGTTCGATTCCCCAGCCAGGGCACATAACAAGGTTGCAAACCAGGTCTCCAGTCAGGTCTGTGGCTGGAGACAGGTGAAAGGCAACCATACATTGATGTCTCTCTCCCTCTCTGCCTCTCTCCCTTTCCCTCTTTCTGAAAATAATGAAATAAAATCTTTTAAAAAATAAATAAATAAATAAAAATAAAAAGATGCCCCATATTACATATCATCAGAAAAATCAAATTAAAACAATGAAATACCACTACAACTCTATTAGAATGGCCAAAACGCAGAACACTGACAACACCAAATACCGGCAAAGATATGGTACAACAGAAATGCTCATTTGTTTCTAGTGGGAATGCAAGATGCCACATCGGAGGACAGTTTGTTTCTTAAAAATCTAAACATAATTTTACCATACAATCCAGTAATCATCCTGGTATTTATTCAAAGGAATTAAAAACTATGTTGACATAAAAAACTGCATGCAGATGTTTATAGGAGATTTATTCAAAATTGTCAAAACTTGAAAACAACCAAGATGTCCTTATGGTATATCAAGACAATGAAGTAGTAAGACATGGAGGAAACTTAAATGTGAAAGAAGTCAAATTTAGAAGGCTATATACTATATGATTTCAACTACGTGACATTCTAGAAAAGGCAAACTATGGATACAATAAAAATACTGCAGGAAAATAACTAAATGAAATGGAGATAAGCAACCTATCAGATGCAGAGTTCAAAGTACTGGTTATCAGGATGCTCCAGAAATTCATTGGATACTATAATGACACACACAAAAAAAAACCCAAGTAGAAATGAATGTTGCATTAAGTGAAATAAAGAAAAATCTACGGGGAAGCAACAGTGGAGAGGATGAAGCCAAGAATCAAATCAACAATTTGGAACACAAGGAAGGAAAAAAACAGTCAATCAAAATAGCAGGAAAAAAATAATTCAAATAAATGACAATAGGCTTAGGAACCTCTGGTACATCATTAAACATACCAACATCTGAATCATAGGAGTGCCAGAAGGAAGAGGAAGAGCAAGAACAATGAAAGAAAACTTCCCTAATTTGGTGAAGGAAATAGATATATAAGTCCAGGAAACACAGACAGTCCCGAACAAGATGTACACAAAGAGGACCACACCAAGACACATCATAATTAAAATGCCAAAGGTTAAAGATAAAGAGAGAATCTTAACAGCAGCAAGAGAAACGCAGAGAGTTACCTGCAAAGGAGTTCCCATAAGACTGTCAGCTGATTTCTCAAAAGAAAGTTTGCAGGCTAGAAGGGGTTGTCAAAAAGTATTTAAAGTAATGGAAAGCAAGGACCTACAACCTTGATTACTCTACCCAACAAAGCTAGCATTTGGAATGGAAGGACAGGTAAAGTGCTTCCTAGATAAGATAAAACTAAAGGAGTTCATCATCACCATTAGTATATGAAATGCTGAAGGGAATTAACAGTCCATCACCTTAACCATTCAGCCATCTCATCCCATGTTGAAGGGAATTATATAAGAAAATAGGAAGATCAAAATGATGAACATTAAAATGGCAATAAATTCATAACTACAATAATTGAATCCAATTAGCAAACTAAACAAACAGAAGAACAGGTACCGAATCATAGATATGGAGATCATTTGGAGGGTAATCAGTTGAGAAGGGGAAGAGGGAAAATGAAGGGAAAGGTACTGTATGGATTAAGAAGCACAAATTGGTAGGTACAGAATAGATGGGGGAATGTTAACAGTATAGGTAATGGAGTAGCCAAAGAACTTATATACATGACCCATGAAAAAGAATTATGGGGGAGGAGGATTGCTGGAGGGAATGGAGGTACTGGGTGGAGGAGGTCAAAGAGGAAAAAATTGGGACAACTGTAATAGCATAACTAAAATATATTTTTTAATATTTTTTAAAAATAAAATAATAGTCTTTAATAAAAACTCTTAAGAACAAGAGGCTGATAATTTATCAAATCAATATGTGTTTTTTATTTTCCTATCTATAGAATATTTCCCTCTCTTCAGCCCAAGGAGGTGTCTAAGCTTATGTGTCCCCTTGTATTGCCTCATGTGTTTCTGTGTCCAAATATAAAACAAACTGTTGGGACCCTAGAAGATAACATTCCCTCCTGGCTTCTATATTCAAACTCTTATATTCATAGAAGGGATTACTGGGTCATTCCAGAGAAAGAAACAGGGCAGGTAGGGGCTTTTGATGTCGGGGAGGAGGAAGTAAGAGAGCTTTTCTTGAAAAGTTAGTAATCTTCACACAAATGTATCTACCCAAAAGGTGACAAACTCTCTGATGTGTCTCAAAGGTGACCTATAGAAGAGTGATAAGCGTACAATACTAAGAAGCATATCAAAGGACACCTTTGGGAAAGATCTTGTGCCCAGTTTTGGCACAAAAGTGACAATATTGCTATGTGGCTTAGGAAATAAGCAGTCAAAATTAAAGAGTGAGGAACATAATGTTCTGACTGTTGGGGACCCATAAAACCTTTGGTGACCAGGATGTCAGGGAAAGAACCTTAGCAATGATTACGATTGAATTTTTTGGCAGTCTACCAGGATAAGAGCTTGGAGAAAATCTAACCTAGAAAAATAAGGGGGATATAACAGTTTCTTACTGACTCATATTATAGAATAAACACTAAAATTTCTATAATAACAATAATTGGTAGATGACCAGACAGAATTCTTTCAGAAAAAGTGGTTATTTAATGTTACTTATCAATATTATTTCTCAACTTAATGTTATTTATCAATTTAAGAAAGGTAATCTATAGAATCAATCAAGATATTTTGGTGCAGTGGTCATAGCAGAAACATGCCTTGTGTATACAATGAGGAGAATAAAGTATTACAAATTGCTTTGAGTTACACATCAAATCCAGTCATTTTGGAACACCAAAAGGGAGTAAAACATAAAATGCCAGGCCTCCATTTCTAAATACATCTTATGAACAGTACCTGGTAAAGATATAACATACACTTACTGAACAAAGAAGAGTCGCCCTAAATCCCACAATGCAACTATGATTCAATTATGTTTTCCTCCTTCTTTTGAATACAAAACTTAAGGAGATTCCTAGGTCGAGCTCACTGAAATATAGCATAGGGCATATGTAAAGTAGTTTAAAGTGTTTTAAGAGTGTTCAAGTGTTTTACAGATTTACTTTTATTTTTTTAAAAAACTATAAATACCCACTCTTACACTTCCTAGATCTCTCTCCCATCTTCTTGCATCTATTACTTCCTGTTTTTATTTAAAAATATTTTAGTTGAGTACATTTTGAGATCTAACTACAAAGATTAGAAAATTTTTTTGTTGCTTTTATTAAAAGATTTTATTTATTATTTTTAGAGAGAGGGGTAGAGAGCGAGGCAGAGAGAGAGAGAGAGACATCAATGTATGGTTGCCTTTCACCTGCCTCCAGCTATGGACCTGGGTGGAGACCTGGCTTGCAACCTGGTTATGTGCCCTGAATGGGGAATCGAACCAGTGACCTTTGGGTTCACAGGCCAGTGCCTTATCCATTGAGCCACCAGCCAAAGCTGAAAATTTTTTATTTTTATACAGCAAGCCAACTTCACCCCAGGTGGGCTGCCCAAACCTACCTGACCAGGAGTGAAGAAATTCTCCCACAACTTTACATTGAGTTGCTTTGTCATTGAAAAAAGAGTACATGTGGATTTAAAGTATATTAAGTTCCCTCAAAAAGGAAGCCTATGTGTCTGTGATAAGTAATACTTATATATGTCATCTCTGACTTCTACAGAACCATGTACCTGATCTCACAAATTCTAACATCACAGAACATTTCTCATGACTTCATACCAAGCACCTCTTATAAATGAAAACAGTAACACACAATTATAAGTTAGACTGACAGGTAACCATGGACTGTCCCTAGAAGGAAAATAAAAGAACATTCTTAACTACATACCAAAGACCCTAGGCTTGACAAGAATTATTGAGATACATGTAAGGAGGACACAAATCCTCTAAATTTGAGAATTGGACTATTTTTTTTTTTCACAACTTTGAATACTAATTAGCCCCTGAAAGCCTAGTGAGGTAGACTCCTTGGCAGGACAATTGTAGCTAAAAAAAAAAAAAAAAAAAAGAGTGTAAAAGTATTTATTGCTGAAAATGGTGGGGTTGTCCTCAGAAACTGCACTGATTACAAAGCAACACAAACTGTGGAAAGAAAGTTAATGAAAAGACATGTCCTAGTAAGATTGTAACTAAGACCCAAAGGGTCTTCTCTGATTTCCAATCTGTAAAATTGGCATAGTACCTCCAAATCTATGTCACAGGTACATACCAAAATAAATATATAGATATATGGACATATACAAGACTTTACTCTTTTTAACATTGAAGGCTCAGGTCCACTCTCTAGTTCATTAATAATCTGTTTATGTCACAAATAGGTCATTTCTTGAGTTATTAAAGCACAGAGAGATCATTCAAGGGATTCAAACCCTAGCCTTGATTAAAGGTAGTCAATGGCTTTTTTTACATACATTTTACCAATTAGAATTATAAGATCACAAATTGTCCTTCATTTGCAATTACAATTATATAGAAAATTTACCCTGAAAACTTTTTTAGGGTGCAATCATATTTTAAGAAGTGTACAGGTATATGTATTTCCTAGTGTAGCCTCCAATAGGGCCTAGTTTCAATGACCAAATGTGGCACCCAGATCTTGATTTCTATTCTGATTATTCCTATTTGACTATTCTTTACTCAAGGACATGCTCTTGGGAGAAATGGTTAATTCAAGGGCCAGAGTATGGAAAACACAGGATAAATTTAGAACATCTTGTTTCAGAAAGTAAGAAGTGCTTAGAAATAAAATAAAAATTAGAACAGTTTGAGGCTTAAAATAAGAAATATAATCGATTATAATCTAATGGATAAAATAAGAATATAATTTCATATTAAAGTAAAGGAAAGAAGGGAAGGAGGGAGGGGAAGGAAAAACTTTTTGACAATAGAATGACAACAAATAACAGTTGAGAAAATGGTATTATGAAAACTTCAATTTTTTTAACATAGTAATAATAATAATAACAATTGTTGGATATATTTCTGAGATAGCTATGAAAAGCCAGATCTCTTTCTCTCTCCCTGCATTTAGATGAGGAAGCATGTAATAATCCAGTCATATTATAACATTTTGTAGTGTCTCAACATCCTTTTCAGCTCTCAACCTTGAGATAAAGATGAAGCCAAGATACACTAGGAAAATGGTGGGAAAATGGACCCTTGATGCCATTTTTGAGTTGGTGGATCCAGTCAACTCTAAGTCTGTCCCAACTCAGAATTTCCAGTTATATAAATCATTAAATTTGCTGTATTCCTTATCTCAGTTCTCTTAACTGCACACTTACTTATAAGGAATTGTGATCTTGTGATCTCAACATTTAAGTGTGTTTTTTTTACAAATTTGCTTTCTATGGAATAATTCAATAGAGCAACACTAAGATATAATCATTATCACTATACAGACATTAGGCTTTTCAAGGCCTCAATATCATTATTTGCTAGATGGCTTTGAATATGATAAACAACTATAAGTCCATGGAAATATCAAATGCAAATACTGAAAACCTGTAAGTCGCTGAGTTGAGATGACCTGATTAGTGACAACAGTGACTACGTCAAAATATGATTTTAAGTACTGTCCCTAAATCCCAGTAGATGGTCTATAATATTTGTAAGTTTTCTTTCCCCACCGAAAATCCTCTTACAAAAATACATACCAAAACTGTACCTAAATATGAATTTGAAAGTGAAAGGTCATTCCCACTATGGGTGTGTGTGTGTGTGTTGCTTTAGTGCAGAAGAGAAATATGGAAGTATATCAGTGGCATTCAGATTTTGTCCAACAGAATCTGCTCTAGAATGACTTTCACAATTTCACCTCTCATATTTTTCCTTTTTTCTTTCTCTCTATCTCATCTTTTATTCTTCTTTACTGTATATTCTTCTTTCCTTAATCTATGATGCCCTTTGAATTATTTAATAATTCTCATAATTCTCCTTAAAGATTTTGATCATTGGAGCACATGGGTTCTTTTAGTGCCAATTAATAAATATGTCTTCAGCACAAATTCTCCCTTTTGGCTTAATAATATGAGAAGTCATCAAATATGAGAATGATCTAACTGGGAATTAGGCATCATTAAAGAATGGAAGAAAAAATAAATCATGAAAATTATTTATATGTCTTGGCTAAAAATCCTGACTCAGTTAACCTGTTCCTAAAATAAAGATAAATTAATTTATTGCATAAAGTTAACTAGGAAGAGATATTTCTCAAAAAATAAAAAAAAAAGAAAGAAAGAAAGAAAAAATGAAAATGGTGAGTTAGCTTTTACATTTTAAAAACACATTTTCCTTTCAAAGCCAAACGATGGAAAATTCTTACATTCTTTTGATGAGCTTATTCTGTTAAAATTAACAAATATAGTAGGCTGTACTTTGAAAAACTGTAAGTGAAAAGCTCCTCTAGATAAAGAAATTAACCCCCAAAATAAGAATTATCTTATTCTTAAAATAAAAAAGAATTTGTCTTTTTTCAAAAGCCGTTCTCCCTTAGCTTCATTTTCTCACAATTACATTAAGTTTTATTACTTAGCACAACAGGATAGCTTCAATATTTTTTCAACACCAATCTTTTTTTGCATTTTATTTTTAATGAAATGTATTGGGGCAACATTGGTTAATAAAATGATATAGGTTTCAAGTGTACAGTTTTATGATACATTATCTGTATGCTGCATTGTGTGCCCATCTTTGTCCTCAAAGACTTTTCTTTCTCAGCTCATTTTGAAGAAAACTAAAAAGTAATAAAAAGTTATCTCATTATATGTTTAGTAGAATATGTTAATTATGTTTATGCAGACCACAACTTCACATTTATAATACAAACTTTATGATTACATGGGAAATGTCCATTTAAAATATTTCAAGTACTCTGCTGCAATGAATACCTAGTACACTTACCCTTATTATCAAATCTCTGAAATAAATAAAATAATTGATGACTAAGGAAATCAACATAGCCTTTGGTTTCCTCATCTCTAAAACAAGGTAGTTAGGATAAGATTACTCCTTTCCTCAAAAAAAAAAAAAAAAAAAAAACCAAACCTGTGATTTATATTTGTATCTTCTCATTTTCAGGTAAGCAATGATATTGCTACAGACTGCAAGGTGGATGGTAAATATCAAAAGTATTTTATGAACTCTAAAAAATGATGGCAGCCCTGGCTGGTGGCTCAGTGGATAGGCACTGGCCTGCAAACCCAAAGGTTGCTGGTTTGATTCTCAGTCAGGGCACATAATCGGGTTGCAAGCCAGGTCTCCAGCCAGGTCTGTAGCTGGAGGCAGGTGAAAGGCAACCATATATTGATGTCTCTCTCCCTCTCTGCCTCTCTCCTTTCCCCTCTCTCTAAAAAATAATAAATTTAAAAAATCTTTTTAAAAAATGATGGCAACAGCAGTGGCATAGTTTTGAATCTTCGAAACACCTTAGAAAGAAAGAAAAGAAAAGAAAAGAAAAGAAAGGAAGAAGGAAGGAAGGAAGGAAGGAAGGAAGTGGGTGGATGGAGAGATGAAGGGAAAGACAGAAAGAAAGGGAAAGTAGGCAACTAAGTAACAAAATCCAAACAAACGATTGACAACACTCATAGCAAAAGTAGATGACAAGATATTCCCATAGAAACAAAGAAAAAAATAAACAAATAGGACTACATCAAAATTAAAAGCTTCTGCCCAGCTGAAGAACTATCAGCAAAATGAAAAGGGAACCCACTCTATGAGAGAACATATTTGCCAATAATACATTGGACAAGGCTTTAACCTCCAAAATATAGAAAACACATACACCAAGAACATCACCAAGAAAACAACAATCCAATTTAAAAGCTGGCTAAGGAACTGAATACTTTTTCAAGAAGGGCATACAAAGGGTCCATAGACATGAAAAAATGCTCAACATCACTAGCAATCAGAAATGCAAATTAAAACCACAATGAGATACCATCTCACACCTACCAAAATAGCCATCATTAATAAATCAACAAACAAGTGCTGGTGAGGATGTGGGGAGAAGGGAACCTTAGTGCATTGTTGGTGGGATTGCAGACTGGTGCAACCACTCTGGAAAACAGGGTGGCGTTTCCTCACAAAATTAAAAATGGAACTGCCTTTTGACCCAGCAATTATATTTCTGAGAATATATCAAAAGAACCCAGAAACACCAGTTCAAAAGAACACCCCTATGTTCATAGCAGCATTATTTATAATAGCCAAGATTGGAAACAGCCTAAGTGTCTATCAGTAGATGAGTGGATAAAAAAGGAATTCCTACCTTTAAGTGACAGCATGGTTGGAACTGGCAAATATTATGCCAAGTGAAATAAGTCAGTCAGAGAAAGACAAGTACCATATGATCTCACTCATATGTGGCAGAACCTAATGAACAAACTGATGGAATTAGCATTAGCATCGCTATTATGAGTTTGTTAAGGTACAATATTGAATAAAGCAAGGGAATAATTATGAGATTCCCAGTGTGGAAGAAAGGAGATGCAGGTAATGAAGTTAAAATCACTATAATACTGAGGTGCCCCTAGTGCAAATGTCATTTGCATTTCTTAGAGCATGACCTCAATGGGACTACATTTTCCCAGAATGGGTACAACAGCTTATGGAGGGATGAAAAAATCTTACAAAAGTTTGTGGCCTTCCAAACCAGGCTAAGGCCAGACTTTACCCAAGGTAATACCATTACTCTGTTCCTCTGCCTTCCTCATTCTCCTCCTTCATTCCCATAGACATCTGTCCTGAAAAGCACTTCCTCATTAATTTGCATATACCTAAATCCCTGTCTTGGGCTCTTATTTTAGAGAATGTAATCTCAAACACAATCCTTTCTTTCTTCTCTCTCTCTCTCTCCCTCCCTCTCTCCTTTCCTCCCCACCCCCACCTCATCAATTTCCCCACGGAAAGGCCATATAGTGGGGTGGCCCTGGCCCACATGAAGCAGATCACCTAGGCCTGCCAACAACCCCAGGAGTGAGGCTGAGCGTAAATCCTTCAGCCCAGTCTCAGGAGAGATCTTAAGCCATGGGCACTCAGCTATGCCATTCCTGGATTCTGTAACTTTAAGACCCACAGGAACTGTAAAATAATAAATGTTTGATTTTTTAAGCTGCTAAATGTGGTAGGTAATTTGTAAAGCAACAACAGAAAACTATTGCACATGGCTAATAACACAAACAAGGTCCTTGCCTAAGTGAAGCTCACAGTTGAGTGGGTGGAGATGGATAATAAACACAGACATAGATAATATAATTGTACCTAACTTAAAATGCTATGGATGGCCATGACTGGTGGCACAGTGCATAAGGCGCTGGCCTGCAAACCCAAAGGTCGCTGGTTCGATTCCCAGCCAGGGCACATAACCAGGTTGCAAGTCAGGTCTCCAGCCAGGTCTGTAGCTGGAGGCAGGTGAAAAGCAACCACACATTGATATCTCTCTCCCTCTCTGCCTTTCTCCCTAACCCCCTCTCTAAAAATAATAAATAAAATCTTAAAAAATAAAATAAAATAAAATGCTATAGAGAAAGTGAAACAAAGTAATGAGATAGAAGAAGTTGCACAGTGGGTGGAAAATGAAGACCTCTCTACGGGGACCATAGTAAAATGGGCCTAAGTATTTGAGGCAAAGGTTATGTGCTATGGCAATAAATTAAATGTAAAAGTAGATATGAGAATCCCACTCTTCTTTATTAAGCCAAACATTAAATAACTTTCTTTTTAAAAAATGTAATGTCATTCTTTTCAAAAATTTTTGTTTTGAAAAAGTATAGTAATTTTTGTCATTAAAATATTATATGTATGTGTATTATTCTTTTAAAATTAATATTTAAATTTTTCTGTTTTAATAAAAAGTTATAACTCAATAAAAAGAAGTCTTTAGAGGAGCCTCAATAATGTTTAAGAGCATTAAGTGAACCTAAAATCAAAACAAATGAGAAGACTCCACTCTGATTCAAGTGACAGTCAGTTAACCTTTGGCATTGATGAATAATAAATAACCATGCCCTCTTGGTGTATAGGAATACAACGTATATTCCTTTCCCTGTAGATTAGCTTTCATGCAGAAGCAGACTTTTTTTTTTGGTTGTTTTTATTTGTGTTTTCATCTCATATGTTAGGAAACGGTAAAAAAAAAAAAAAAAGTGGCTGAAATAAAAGATGTGCTTAATGTGAAAAAAACAAACAATAAAAACAAAAACAAATGAGAACTGCTGGTGTGCAGTATTACAGGTTATAGTATGGAATAAGGATCTTCTTTCAAATTGAATGGGGACTAAAACCCATTGAAGGATTTTTAAGGAGGATGAAATGATACAGCTTGATTGAAATGTTAAAGATTATTTTGGATTTCATAAGGAAATATTAGCAATGTGAGAGAGATGTGTGGAAATCTGTCAGTACCTGGCAAACAATTACCCATAGATGTTTTCATGTGGAACTAAGGGGAACAGTTCTGAAACTAAGGGTTGAATTTTTCACATTAGAAAAAAATTCCATGTGAATATAATTGATATTGCTTACACAACTGAAGGTTTCCTAGTATCATATTAATTTTAAAATAGAGGAACAAACAAATCCTGATTTAGAATGCAACAGAGTTTCCTTTGCACTTATTCCTTGGGCCTTCATGATTTATTTCAAGCCTTGATGTTGGCACTCTCAGACTTGACCTAAGGTGGCACACCATATAATTTCTAAGCAAAATAGCAAAATTATGCTTTGGTGACATTTCTGCAAGATGAAACAATCAGAAACAGGGCTTCCTGCTGGCTGCATTCAGCTTTGCTTTTGCCATTATGAAATTTACACTTCTATAAATTGATAGCAATACTATTCCATCTACCTTAAAAATAGCACTTTTTGAAATGGATAAAGTGTTATCTCTAACAGAAATAGAAAACAAACAAGTCAAACAAAAAAAATCCTCTAATTTTTAAATTGTTGGTGGAATATCATGGTTTTTTTCCAAATAGCAACCCACGGAAACAACAGAATCTAGTCTGAAGTTCTTTGAAGTAACAATTTTAATTAAACTGAATTACTATGAGTGTTTTAGATATCTATTGAACTTTTCTGCCAACTCTAAGAAATAGCCAATGATATTGATGACTAATAAGTTCTAGTTTGAGATTTCCCCCATTAAATAATACCTCAGAAAATATGGTTAAAATGCTAGCAAAAACAAATTATATGTGTCTCTAAATTACATAAATTTCTGATTGTATTTAGCTGTCCTTTATGGATTAATCAAATATTGAGGTAAATGCCTATTTATTGTAGCCTAAATGCAATACCACACCTTTCTCATTGCCCTCACTAATTTCTCTTACTTACCTTAAGAAATATAAACAAACAAAAGTAACTCGGAAAATAATCTCCAATCATTTTATTTTCCTGAGTAGAAAAGAAGCTAGGTGGCATTAAAGAATGAAATGTAACAACACCAAAAAGAAGTGAAAACCTGCTAAGGTTCTTGTGCAGCACTCCTGGTTTAGACTTCAGACCACCATGTTAGCTAAAGTGCTCATTCTGGCTTTTATCAGAAAAGCAAGCAGAAGAAAGATCGGATTATTAAATTCTCTTTGGACTAGCTTCAGGAAAGCAGTTTTAACATAGCTATTGACTGGGAGCAAAATAGAAATTAATTTTTGTACCTGTGGTTATGAAATCAAATTTGGAATAAATGCAAACAACCCTGATATTAAAATATATAGCTTCTATGAAATGAAGGGTGATTGTTTTTAAGCACTGTTTGCAACCTACTTGAACTTGCCAGAGTAAATTTTAAACAGTAAGTTTGAAATAGCACTTTATTTGCAGAAATTCATTTCATGCAAATTTTCAAAACTGTAATGAAAATAAAGCACATCAGGTTTATTAACTTATTTGCATGATAGCCAGAACAAGGAAACCCTGGAAGCAAGTTTAATTTCCTTCTACCTCTTTCCATCCCATATCATTTCCTTTCACTCTTATTGACAAGCTCTGAAGACCCCATTGTTCCTTGCTCTGCAGGGTGGTAATTGCCATATGAAGCAGGAAGGTTTAAACAGAAGAGGCATTAATTATGCTAGAGCCAAGCTCACAGTGTGGCAGCTCTCTACCTCAGAGCCAGAAATTTCCATAGCTTTACTCTTTGACCCAAGGAAGTGGACACTCTTGCCTAACTACCAATATTGCAGAGGAGAGGTAGCATAGCAAGGTTTAAGTGGATGGGGAAAGAATAAACTCTGAAGAGTTATGAGCTTGGCGTGTTTATGGGAGACTTCAAAATCCAAGCGAATTCAAGTGGAAATTCATCTCTGATATACTGGAATGGGTGAAATGAGGCAGGCGAAACCTTGGAGAAGAACTAGCATGATAAGTAATGGTTGTTCACTTACTGGGGGAAAATAAATTTTCTTATTGGAGCAGAAATCCAGTCATGAGGCAAAACTGATACAGGAGATAACAAGGAGAGCCAGGCACCAAAGAAGTGAGTTGGGGATGGGTCAAAGGACTTTTGCCCTGGGGAATCTTAAAGGCATCATGCAATGCCCTAGTTGAAGATTATATATATATATATATATATATATATATATATATATATATATAGCTCATATATTTGAGCTTTGTACTCAAATATATGGAGATCATGGCATAGAAGTGAAATAGAATTGTCCAGTAAGTTAACACTAATGGTCTATAACTTTAAAGAGAAAAGAGGACCGATGACTTAAGATAGAAGAATCACCCACAGTGAGTTGATGGAATGTGAAGAGGTGACATCATCAGCAAAATATATTAAAGAAAGAAGGACAGAGGATACAGCTATGAAGGCCAGGAATAGATGCTGAGCTAGAAAGGAGGCAAGACAAGGATTTGGGGATGAAAAGGAGAAGCCAGAACAGTATAGATAACTAAAGGACAGAATTTTAAAGAAAAAGAAATGTGTAGGCAACACTGTCAATAGGGAGAAATAAGAGGAATAAGGACTATGAAATGATGCTAGGTAGAGCATCGTGGAAGGCATTAACAAATGTTCACTGCATAGACTCAGCCCAATAGTAGGAGGGATAGATAGACTGTGTGTGAAAAGAAAATGAGTCACTAAGCATAAGCCACTCAGTGGCCATTAAGGAAAATAGGAAATCAAATGATAGCTCAAGGAAGAAGCAACGTCAAGTGAAGATTTTTCTCAAGGTAATGGAGAACCAAAAGATAAAGTAAACTTTATCTCCTCCTTCTAGCTCTTAAGACAGTGAAAATTAAGCGTATGTGAGCAAGACGTGTTTTGACCAGATTTCTCCAGAAAAAGAACAGAGAGAAAATGAACTCCGCCTCTAAAGTAACAAATGCTGGGTTCTCTTCTAGATAGATGTGTTAAGGAATGAAGGATAGTTCTCCAAATATTCCTCACTCAATTGCACTCCACCCCACACCCATCCTGGGGACATTGTTTCCTAACAGTTTCTCACCCACAAGGTCTTCACCCCTTTCTTTGCACCAGGCCTGGTGGTAAGCTCGTTTTCATCTGAGCCATCTACTTGCCTTTAAATCAGGCATTTTTAACCTCTACACTATAGTCACATTCAACCCAATAATTTTTTGTGGGAGTAGGGGTGGGGATGGGAGTGCATGTGCATTGTAGATTAGTGGTATCCCTGGCTTACCTACTATGTCACTAGTATGCTCTCCTACAGTCCTAACAACCAAAAATATCTCAGATGTTGCCAAATGTTCTTCTGGAGCAAAATACCTCACCCCTACATCCAGCATCACTGCTTACAGACACTTCTGTTACCTGACTCTCCCTAAAGGTCAATACAGACACCCTTTCCCACTCTGCTTCTCCCATTCTGCCTTTTTCTGAAACAAGCAAATGACACATTTTTCTTTTCAACAATCTTTCACTACAGGTAAAAACTGACAAGATTTAACAAACATAATCCCAGCAAATTTCCTGTTTCAAAAATGACTAACAACATGGCCAAGCCCCCAGATTCTAAGAAAGTATTTAAGGTAGTGAGGGTATTTCCATGCCCCTACTCTGTACTTCCTTCTTAGCTAAGTATGGGGTACAGCTGCATCTAGTTATGGGGAGACTGGGTCCCCGACCCATATTCTGATTCACAGCCCTGTTGGACAGGGACATAAGTGGCATGGCCATTAGATCTGATAGGTTGGCTTCTTTATTTCATTGTCAGGTTTAGCTGCATTTTTGCCAAAAATCAGTATAGTTTCTCTGCATTTTCTTCTTATTCTGCAGGCATCCCACACCTATCCTTGGTTGGTTGCACAGGTTTCAGTCAACATTTATTGACCTTGCATCATACTTAGAGACTTATGGTTCCACGCCTGGGACTTTCACCACTCCCTGGGCTATCGGATGAGAAACAGCACCTCCCACTCCCCCCCCAGGCTCCCTCCTTGGCTATCTGGCTGCCTAGAAGCAACCTGCACTTCCTCCTTTATCTTCCTGGTATTCTCCAGGGCTTTGGCTGTGTGGTCCATCCCTGTCCCCAGTGCTGTTTTTCTCTGTACTTTTTATTTCCCTAAAATATCTTTTAATTGGAATATTAAGACTGGTTTGATGTTTTAGACATAAACTAATTCTTCTCATAGTCCAAAGCAACATTGTGGGTCCTTAGCTCATTTGAGGACAAGAAATGACAAATATACCTTCAGTCCAGTAAATTATTAATAAATTTCTGATGGATTTCACTGCTTCATCTACTTTTCAAAATCCTCTCTGAGTCATTTATATCCTTTTCTCATTCCTCTGAAAAAGTGGCTCTTTACCAGGGTAAGCCATTTCACACAGGTGGCAATACTAACTGATAATTTTCCTGACTTAGGGTCATATCCTTGATCTCCTGACAAGCTGAGACATTAAAAGTACTTGCTGCTAAACTGATTGTCTTTCTTCTTTTGAAAATGTATTTGCATATTTCTTTGGAACCCCCTCTCTGAATGGCTTAAGTGGTTAGAATATAAAGTGAATCCAATTGGCCCTACAAAAACGAAGAAGTATGATCAGCTACATGATTTTATCCTCTTGAGGATGGTTACCATTTATCAAAAACAGTCTCTGTTTAGCAACACTTTCCAATTGGCTTCCAGATCAACCAACATGCCTGTAAATATTTTGTTTTCAGCTCTCTGCCCTCACATAAATACCCAGAGAAATAAATGCCTATTTTCCAACCACTTTCTGGCTAATTTATTTAGTATCTGCTCCAAAAAATAAGCAGATAGTTTCCTAAGGCTTTCATTAAAAATCTTTTCCAAATCCTACCAATTCTCCTCTCAAAGTGTATAGCTTAACACAGCCACTGACTCTAGCATGTGCCTAACTTGCTTTTTAAATAAATAAATAAATAAATAAATAAATAAATAAATAAAGGGCTATGAACTGTCATTACAAGAGTCTAGGAGATCTATGCTTCTACCAAGGACTGGCAGAGCATGCGTACAATGAGGTTAGCTCCTCCCTTGAGTAAAGATTCTTAATTTGAAGAACATACACACTGAACTGATGTACTCATGTTATAGATAAAAGTGACAGGAGAGAGGCTTTAGATTATTCTACTCCCTAATCTACAAGATAAAGAATCATCATTAAATAAGTAACAACTATAACTCTTGGTTTGTACCCAAACAGTTTATTTAACTGGTCTAGGAAGGGTGATTAAAATTCCATTTGGTGTTATAATTTAGAAACAAGTGAGATGACACCTCTAAGAATACATACACTCTACTTTTTTGAGTCATTTGGAAATAAATGAAATTCACAATAAAAACAGTTCAAGTGAGAATTGGTCCCCGTGGGTGTGACTATGAGTGAGGAAGCAGTAAATTAGAGAAAGAGAACACTATATGCATCTTTCTTTAGGCCACAGAAAATAGCATAGGAAACTGGGGGAGGGTGTAGGAAGCATTTTCTCCTACTTTTTTCCTCCCACAGGAAATCACTAATACTTTCTGAGAAAAGGGATAAGCTGTCCCGTTTCTACCCATTAGTGAAACAGTAATTTCTAGGCTTAAGCATATTAGTGAGCACTGCCCTTTATAATAGCTCCAGAAAATTCTGCTCAGAAAGAAAACACTTGACAGCAAACTCCAAAAATGTGACTTGTAAAGCACAGCAAGCAGATTAATATAGGAAATTCTATGACTCTGTTCAAAACACTAGCGTAATGTAATTTTTATCCAGAACTAACTGAAGCAAAATGGACAGCATGCAGAAATGTATGCTTTTTCAAGAGCACTTAAAATTAAAATTTAAATATGTAACATGCCATTTTCTTTGTAAATCTTTGGTAGAAGCAGCCATGTGGAACTATCTGGTGGTCCCATTTTCTGCCTTTACCCTCTTCTGAATGAGACCACTATTGGAGAAGTAAACCAACCAGCTCATAACAGATTTGGTATGATGTCTTTAATAAAGAGCGACAATTTAAAAGGTCAGGTCACTTTCCTTGGAGGAAGAGATTGGGGTAGCTGCCTTGCACATTTTCATTCTCCATACAGGGCCTTAACCTCAGAATTAATCAGAGTAGATAGACAGATTGGATCTGGTAAAAATCCCCAGGATCGACTCCCGGGCTAACTTCCATCTCTAGAATGTAACCACCCCACCAACTTTCCCCTAAGTCATTTTCACTAAGTCATGATGAAAAAAATTCGGATTCCTAGTTTAATCACAACTTCTGTCTGATTCAAAGGAGGAAATACTGGCATTAAAAGTCAAAAGTTATTTACAGACCTTCTGATCTCACCTGCCTTTTAGTAAACTTCTGTTTGTTACAGTGGCTTCAAAGAAACACGTTCTGATCTGTTTTGATTACTCTGGAATTATTATACCATCTTTTATAATCATTTTGAGATTTCTTCCACTTCCAGACTTGAAAACAATAGAAGAACTACATTGTTGACTCCCATGAAATAGCACATATTCAATACCACACCATGCTGAAATTATGGGATGGGTGACTGCTAGTTTATATGTGGTTAGATGCATTGTAACCTTAATTAAAAACACTCCTACCTGATTAAAAAGAGTATCTAATTTCTGCTACCATGTGGTATGCAAGGCCCTAAAGGATCTGTTTCCTGTTTTAGAAATCTCTACTCCCTACACACAGCTTGCATTGTTTTCTTCATGTGTGTGTGTGTGTTGGGGGGGGGGGGGGTAGGTCAGCATTCTGCCTGCTATAAGGCCAATATCACTACATAACTCATCCATATGTTTCTTGCCTAATAATTTAGATCTGTATTTCTGAGATTAATGGAATCTCAATAGCCCTGAAATGCCAATAACATTAAAAATATTCCTGTGCTCTTCTTTCCTATTGGTATAGGCTGAATTGTGTCCCCATTCCCAAATTCATGTTTGAGTCATAACCCCCAGACCTCAGAACATAACTATATTTGGGGATAGGGTTCTTACAGAGGCAATTAGTTAAAAATGAGGCCATGAGGGTGAGCCCTCGTCCATTTGACTGATGTTCTTATAAGGAGAGGAAATTTGGACATTGACACATATGAAAAAAGATGATGTAAAGATAGAGAGGAGATAAACATCCATAATCCAAGGAGAGAGGTCTAGAACAGATTGTTTCCTCATGGCCCTCAGAAGGAACCAATCCTGTGAACACTCTAATCTCTCACTTTTAGTCTCCAGAACTATGAGAAAATAAATTTCTGTTGCTTAAGCCACTCAGTCTGTGGTTCTTTGTTATGGCAGCCCTAACAGACTAATACACCTCCTAAAGGAGGCAGAGTGCAGGAAGCTTTAAAATGCCAAAGGGACAGATTGTAAAACAATAGGAAATGGGGAAGTTCATTAGATGATGAGTGGGAACCAATAGGTTACATAAGAGTACAACTGTTATGCACACCCCATAAAGGAAAGGATTAATTTTAGGTCCTGCTGGCCCATGCAAAAGGTGTAAATTAAATAAAGGCATCTCTCTAATCCCAGGTTTAAAAAAAAAAATTGAAGAACACTGAAATACAAATAGCAAAAAGAAACCTGCCATATTGAAATTACATTAAGGTATTGAGTTAAAATAGGTAATCCTAACATTTGAACACATAAGACATAACACAAAGATGGAAGTGTTTTAAGCTACACAGTGGCAAGTTCTAGGATTGCTTTATAATGCTGAAAAAAAAAGGCTCACATATTGTTCCCTCTGAGGAGAACACACCACAGTGCTTCTGGTATGAGGTCCTAACTTAGTATGGTGTTAAGATAACTGTCGCACAGTGCAATTTAGGCTTGTAAGTAATAGATTTCAATTAAATTTATAGTCATTAATAATGGACTTTTCCCAATTTAATTTTTTAATACGTATAAATTTCCTTCTAATAAACACTGACACATAAAAGGCAAATTGAAACAAGTTATTAAACAGTTGTGGCCCCTGTTTATACATTATAAAATGGAAAATATATGGATTATAAATACATAACTATCTGAAATACTAAGAATGAGCTTTTATCTTCTGGGATAGGAGCCATCAGAAATCACACAAGCAAAAACCATGCAATATATAAGTAACTTTATTTTTGCCCTGATCATTCTCATTGCATCATCCTGCTCACTAGGGTGGAGAAATGCATTTCTCACAAAAGAGAAAGCATTTTTCTATCTTTCATGTCATAGAGAAGATTGAGTTCTCTTAATCATACTTTGTGCTTTTGTCTTATGCATTAACCTTTCCCTGGTTTTCTATCCATGAACCAGGATATTGAGTTGATTGTCCTACAAGCACACTCTTTGACAAGGTTTACCATTAGTTGCCACCAGTTTCAATTCTGGAGGGAAGGAGATAGAGCCCATGAAGGTGATGGATGGGGTTGAGGGCCCAAGGACTAACACAGTTGCATAAGAAGTGACTGCTGGGTGATATATGGACATATTGGAGTAATACGTGCTAAAAGTGAGGAGGCACTGTGGAACAGTTGGCAGGACAACATGCAGCAGAAATGACATCATTCATTTAAAAGATCTAACATATGGCAGCTATTAGGTCTCCAAAACTAACGCAAGACTAACCAGCACTGCCATAGAAAAGGAGCTCCCATTCTTAATTTTTTTATAAAAGGCCTCTGTCAATGATGCTGCCAACTCAAACACAATAAAAACATATTTCTAAATGCAATACTAATACAGACCTTGCCAAGAAATTAAGTTTCCCATGGTAGTATATAAAGTGTTAAATATTCTTGTTTTTGTATTTTACAAATTTTTAAAGGAACTGTGTAGGAAACACAATTGGGTGATTTAATAATTTGAAGTAGCAATTAAATTCTATAATATATAGGGCAGCATATAATAATTTCAGAATAAAAGATACAAATGTTCCATATGGAAGCTGAGCTGACCTTTGTTTAAAGCAAGTGAAACATGTCTTCAATTATATCATTTTCCAATTAATCTCACTTTTATGTTACAAAAAAACATAGGAGAAAGCTCCAGTAATGTTTTAGGGACCTAATTTTCCTTTGCTCTACACAGTTTTCAAATAGTTACCCTAATCAGGAAAAAAGAGAGAAAGAGAGTAAATGAGCAAGGTACAACCATTTTCACTCCAGTAATAATCATTGAAAATTATCTTTATCATGCTTAAGTGAAATGCCCCTGTAAATGCCAGTTCTTCCAGTGAGCTACAATTAAAAGCTCAGGCCCTCTGTGAACACTTCAGAAGGAAGAGGGCCTGGGATTGACAGATGAATATAAAACAGCCTTGCTCCAGGATACAATCAGAGACCCAGAAGTTAGCTCAGTCCTCATTGCCTATTCTGAACTCTATGCTCTAGCCATTCCATTCCCAGGCCAGACCCAAGGTGAAATTCTCTCTTGTCCCTAAATTTAATTCCATTTAGTTTAGCCCTTTGTTTGTTTGATCTGACTTCTCCCTCCCACCATACCTTCTTTGTTCCAATTGTCTAAGGCATTACAGTGCACCCTATGGGATAGCCTTCTTTTGCCCAGATATGTTGACCATTTTAAACTTTTTAAAGTATGTAATTTCTCTATCCCCATATCTATTTACCATTTTCCATATTCTATTACCCACATTTTTTGTGGGAAACCAACTTCTTCCTCATTCTGTCTAAGTGCTTCTTGTGGAATTAATTCGACCCATATCTCCAAAGGTGTGCAAGAATTATAGTGTAATCAAAGAATTATATTCTACCACATAAAGCCATAGAGTAGCATACATTCTTTGTGGTAATGATGAGATTAGGATGGGCATGTTAATCAGTCAGACCCAATGGGATGCTGTCCTCTTAGGCATAACCTGGAAGGTTGTAGACCTGGAATATTGGCACACCTAGTTCCAAAATATGAAACCTAAGAATGAAGTCACAGGGAATAATACAGAGATAAGAGATGGTGTGAGATGCGTGTGAGTCTTCGATAGTGACATGTATTTCTTATGTTGCTATTTAATTATCTTAGGAGTGGAAATATATATTCCTTGAGATCAAGCTCCTGAATGTTTCTTAGTACCTACGACCATGCATAACATAGTTCTATACCTGCTCTAAAAGAAGTAAATATAATAAATGTAATAAATGTTTTACATATTTGCTTCACATTCCATTCATACCCCAAATGGAGATCAATTTGCGAGATGTGTTCTTCTTTTGATGTGCCTCTCACAATGTAAACATCTCATCACACTCAACAATTCCAAAATTTAATGAAACTTTTAAAAATACAACGCTGTCCCTCAACACAAGGCACCTATTATATATGTATAAAGCTCAACTAAAAATTTAAGAAAGTTTCAGGGTCAGTTTTACTGTGAAATTTTGCTGTAAGCATTGATTTTATTATCAAACCCATGAATAATAAATAACATGTAGCTCTCAGGCTAGTGCAGACCATGATCATACTAAATTCAGAGGAGAGATTGATGTGATTCAAAGGTCTGTAGCAAGAGCTTAATTTGATATTTCTCCCTATCGCACTTGTCTACTTCTCAGAGCCTGAATTCTTTGTCTCCAGAAACTCAATGCCCAAAGTGCTGTTACTATGAAAACAATTTCAGTTTACCTCAATGAGCGAAACCTATGTGTACCTCTCACCATCACTCATTGTCATGAGTCCATGGGATAGGGGAAGATGGCCCAAGAGGATTTCCAATACACATAGGAGAATGTAAATCTTTGTGTTCTTATCAAACATTTTTGCCCCTTTTTAGCAAGTTTTATACCTCTCTGAGCCTCATCATGCTTTCTGCTAAGCAAAGTGATGAGCAAGCACAGAAGAACCTGAAGGCACTGGTCCCTGAGGTCAACGTGAGACTTCAAAGAGGACCTCAAACGGCAATTGACCTTGGGCCACTAACAGCCTCACACAGATGCCTGTGTCTTAGCATGGTATACAAGCACAGGATACTTTTACATCCTCTGGCCTGACATAGAAGAAGAAGCAGAGAGAGCTTATTTGATGAGAAAGGGCCCGGAAAACCGCTCGCTGTAAAGAACAGAGAGGATGTGGAGACTCACAGTCAGGACACACATGCTAAAGCAGGGTCTGGAGGCCCCAGTGTGGGAAACTGTATGCTGCTTCAAGGCCCCTGGTGCCCAGGAATATAAGAGAAGCTGTTCTGGCTGCACTTGGCATCCCAAACAGCAATTCCTCCAGGCCTTCACTCAGGCACCGGGGCTTGGAGACCCAAATTGAGGCTCAAATGGTTCCCCTTCTCACCTTCCAACCCAGAAAATCTTTCTCTAATCATGGGGAAAGCCTTGTTCTCTTCCTCCTACTGCTTCTAAATATTTTGTCCATACCCAAAATACTCTTAGTTCCCTAAGGACTTCACCTTTTGGAGCACAACTCTGAAGAAGCTCCTCCTACCCTGTCACTTCCCTTCCCTGAGGTGATGAGCTCAGGCCTGACCATCTGCTCCAATGGAAAGGGAAGGGAAGTGCCAAAAGAAATAAATAATTAATCTCAAAGAAATTATTCCGTCATCTCCTGCTCCTAAATTAAGTATTTGCATCCTTGCCAAGACAAGGTATTACTCTCTACCTCACTTTCTAAATTTTGCCATGAGGAAACTTCAGCACAGAGAGAAGTAGGCTCATAGTTGCTTCAAAAGTATAGATAGAGTTGCCATTAGGAGCTTAAAATGGAATCAGCTGCCAGGCTTAAATGCTGGCTCCACTGCCTGCTGCCTATGTGTCCTTGGGCAAGTTCCTTTATCTCTCTGGCCTCAATATTTTCCTCTATAAAATGAGTGTGGTTCTAATGGCATCTGCCTCACTGACATGTAGTGATGAGATGTGAAAATATAAGTAAAGAGGCTGTAGCAGCAGCTAGCACAGAGTGGAGGTTCTATAGGTTAGCTATTGGTTTCTATGTGTCCGAAGACATGAGCTAATAATTAGCAGAGCTGGAACAAAGGTTGAGTTTTCAATTTCCTGGCTGGTGCTCACCCCTGTGCCAGGCTCCCTCTCGCTGTGCCATCAGCACATGCCTGGATGGTGGAGAACAGGCAATATATGTTTATAGGATGAGTGCAGACATGTCCCCATGGCAGAAACTCACTCATGTGTGGGAATTTCAGTGACAATAATAGTGAGTCAAGCAGGTCTTTGCTAAAATCGTTATTTACTTAGGAAGATATTCAGAATATACTTCTGAGTGGTGTTAAACATATGTACACATAAATATGAGTAGGTATAAAAATAATGTGGAGATTTTATACATCAAAATATTAACACTGGGGCATATAATTTGGAATGGCTTTTGTTGTTTTCCTCTGGGCTTCTCTTCATTTTCATGTGTTCTTCAGGGAGCATGTTTTTTTTTTTTTAATTATAAGAAACAAATAATTTTAGTTTAAGGTAGATAGACCTAATTTAAAGACAAGTTGAATACAAATGGAAGAACTATTGATATTATCCTATTTTTGGTAACTCTTCATAATTCCTTGGTTTTATAATGCAATTTTTATGAAATTCAGTGTGAACAACTGAAGATTATGAAAGTAATTACACGTAAGCTCAATTACAATTACTTGTCCTACTTCTGTTCACATGGCAGCTGGTAGAAGTGATGCTCAGAAGATTGGGCCTAAATGGCCTATAAGTACATAGGTGCTATGTAATAAGTAAAATAAACAAACAAACAAACAAGTAAAAGTTTTCAAAAAATCTCAGGAAAAGCATATCTTAGGGTTAGGGTCAGAAATGTCACAGTTGGCTTGAAGCTATCATACACTGCTAAGTGAATGAATAAACATATGTACAAATGACCAATAATAATAAGAAGTAGATTCCGTGTACTATGTGACACTATGTGAAAACTTGTTGCAAGCAGCCCTGACCAGTGTGACCCAGTGGGTTGGCCACCATCCTGAAAAACAAAAGGTTGCTGGTGGGTTGGATCCCCAATCAGGAAGCTACAAGAGGCAATCAATTGATGTTTCTCTCTCATATCAATGTTTCTCTCCTTCTCTTTCCATCCCTTCTCTCTAAAAATAAATTTAAATAATATTCTTTTTAAAGTTGTTTCAAGCAAAACATTTAATCAGTCTGTGCTTTTGTTTTTCAAAGCTTCTCCAATCTCTTCTCCCTCTCTCCATTCTAATTCATTGAAGTGGGTGGATATAATGGTGAAATATAAGGTGTGGTGGGCAGCCTCTAAAATGGGAAAGAGAAAATGGAAAAACCTGGAAAACTCTACCTAATCTAAGTGATCAACATTGACAGGGATTGGCAGGGATCAAGCATGTGGATATACACACCATTTATAATGCAATGAAGGCACAGCACCTCTGTGGTGTTCTTCCCCAGTCCGATCATCTAATCATGAGAAAAATAGCAAACAAATCCACAGAGGTAGACAGACTCCAAAATATCTGACCATTATTTTTTTTTCTTTTTTTTTTTTTTAGAATTTATTTCATTATTTTTTTAGAAAGAGGGAAAGGGAGAGAGGCAGAGAGGAAGAGAGACGTCAATGTACAGTTGCATTTCACCTGCCTCCAGCCACAGACCTGACTGGAGACCTGGTTTGCAACCTGGTTATGTGCCCTGGCTGGGGAATCGAACCTGTGACCTTTGGGTTCGCAGGCAGGCGCCTTATCCACTGTGCTACCAGCCAGGGCTGACCATTATTATGCAACACCATCAAGGTCATGATACACAAGGAATGACTGGAAAACTGTCTCGGACCAGAGGAGACCATGGAGACATGACAACTAATGCAATGTGGTATCCTGGATTGGATTCTAGGCCAGAAAAGGGATATCATTCAAAAAAGAAAAAGGCCTTCTTCTTTTCTCCCCCGTGTCTCTCCTTTGTCATTGGTTTTAAAACCACCCAGATAATCCAGAATAATCTCATCTCAAGGTCCTTAATTAATTACATCTTCAAAGACTTTCCAAATAAGGTCACCTTTACATATTCTGGGGGTTAGGGTATGGGCATATATTTTGGGGGGGGCCATCATTCAGTCCACTACAGATGCTAATGTGAGGGGAAGATGAGTGAAGCATATATGGGAACTTGCTATACTGGCTTTGCAAATTTTCTGTACATATAAAATTATTCCAAAACATAGTGTATTTAAAAATAGTTAACATATTTAAGCAAAGTTGCCTTATTTGGCTTATGATATAAAATTCAGAGACTGATACAGTAAAAATAAAAATCCACAGACATTCTTGTGTAGACAACAAAATTGGTGGTGGTGATTACCTCAAAGTTTGTAAAAATAACAGATCAATAACAGTACTCTAGAAGATGCTTGGATTATATTCTGTTTTTGTCTATATCACCAAAGATGGAAAACTGCCTGATTTTTCAAATACTTTCAACCAGAACTTGGAGGTGAAGAACGTGAAATTGCTTTCATATTTCATTCCTTTTCCTTCCCTTTTTAATTATAGGTTTAGAAGAAAAGGGTTGGTCAATTAGTGCAAAAACATTATTCAGATTCAACAAACCTTTGATTTTCTTTGAGTATTTGTCACATCACAGTAAAATTCCAAACACTACAAAATTTGCTCTGATTTACTCAATACTTTGGACAAATGCAAGATAAATTATTCCAATGACTGCTCCTTTCTTTATATTTATCAACAAAGGCATTCCTCAGCTCAAACCTGTGATTTAAAAGCATTAATGATTGTGTGGAATTGCCCTAGCCAAACTTTTTTGTTTTGTTTTGTTTTCTTTCTGAGATACATTCCTATCTAATGGACATTGGCTATTTTAATTTCCTTGGGTTATTTTCCTTAATAATATAAAATGGGATCTATTCTCTCGAATGGTTCATGTTGAAAAGCAATTTCTGATGTATACAGACTTCTTACTCCTGCAGTTAGAACTTTTGCTATAAGGTTCTGCAGTCAGATGACAGACACAGGCAATTCTTCACAGACAAGGAGTACAAAAATGCCAGGGCCCACAGCCCTGGGATCCAGCTTTGACTGCCAGCCACGCTTCCATGACTTAGGCAGAATGGCCACCCTCTCCAGAATTACCCAGTGCCAGAATGCAGATAGAGACCAACAGAAAAGAGAGACAACTGATTCTCCATTCCAAGGTTCTCTGTGCTTTTCAACACAGAATGCACAAACCTTCTTAGAATCACTTGGGAATCTCTTCAGGGAGAGTATGATTCCTGTACTGTTGCCTCTGAGGAGAACACACCACAATGTTTCTCCTTCTCACACTCCATCTTTCTCTGATCCTAAAATCAGAACCTATTCTGGTGTTTAAAATAGCATATCTACCAATCTGCTTTTCTTATCAATCCATAGGTGTCTTTTCACTTGCCCCCTTCACCTCCTCCTGTCTCATATGAATCAGCTGAAGACCCCTCTCCCTTTTCTCATGCCTGTATCCCAAATGTGAGTTCCAGTCATCCCATCGTGAACTGAATGATCTCTGAGATGTCCCCAAGTGTTCAGTTCTACTTGCCTGGTGTTACCTTCTGAGAGAAGCTCTTATTTCAGTTCCTGACAGTTGTCTCCTTCCATTTTTTACCATCTGTTTCTCTCTATACCCTCCCAATCTTTCTGTCCTCACAGTAATTATGCATTTTAATCACTGAATTTCATGTGATAGAGTTGCCTATATGACCACCCCTTCCACCAACACCCTTAGGACTGTTCAAGAGGAACAATTATAACACTTGGATTTTAAGCTAGGCATGCAAGGAGGGTGGAGCTAACTGATTTTGGTAGGGGCACATGTGAATCATCTGGGCCTTGCAGTGCAGTAGCAGATTCTGTATGCATTATCTCTGTTCCACATACTCTAGTCTTTAAAGGATCTCTGGGGAGGCTGCTCCTACAATATGCAGCTTTCACTCTAGGGTTTAAGATCCTTCAGCTTAAAGGACAGCCACTACTGTCCCACCACTACCTCCTTAGAGTGGAGTACCTCCACTACTCTCCTTAGAATCCAACAGGACTGAGGTCCACTGTCTCCCTGTTGGTTGACAGCCTTCTTCCCATTTTACATCTCTCGTCATCTTCCAGTTTCCCATTTGCCTAAACACATCATTTCTCCAAAATCTCATTTAAAGTATCAGTTAAGAATTTACCAGATAAGCAGTTATTGTACATATACACAATGGAATGCTACTCAGCCATTAAAACAGAAAAAGCCTTGGTTGCTAGTTCAATTCCGCAGCCAGAGCACATAACCAGGTTGCAAGCCAGGTCTCCAGCCAGGTCTGTAGCTGGAGGCAGGTGAAAGGCAACCATACATTCATGTCTCTCTCCCTCTCTGCCTCTCTTCCTTCCCCTCTCTCTAAAAATAATAAATAAAATCTTAAAAAAAAAAAAAAAGAAAGAAAGAAAGAAAAATTTACTCTTTGTGATAGCATAAATGGGTCTGGAGAACATTATGCTAACTGAAATAAGCCCATCAGAGAAACAAAGTACCTTATGATTTCACTCATATGTGGAATCTAATGAACAAACTGAACTAACAAGCAAAATAGAGACAGACTCATAGATGGAGAACAAGATGATAGCCATGGGGGTAGGCGGTTAGGGGGTGAAGGGATAAAGCAAAAAAGAAAAGAAGAGAGTGTTCATGGACCTGAACAGCAGTGTGGTGATCGTGGGTAGAAAGGGGATAATGGGCAGAGGTAAAAGAGTGTACAAGTAGAGTCAATGGTGGTAGAAAAATACAATTAAAAATAAATGAGTATTTAAAAATTTTTCCTGCAAAAATGTAAACACTGTATTTTCATTTTATCTTATGTTTGAAATTTATTTAGTTCATGAAATGCATAGACTCCTTCATCTAGATATTATATATAATAATCAGTGGTGTGTATGTAAAATAAATAAATATTTTAAAATTTTTACTAGAGACATTTTATCTATTTTCTTAGTATCTAGTATTTTAAATCTAGCTATGATACAGGTGACAATATGAACTTCATTTTCTTGTAGACATGAATATGAATAAAAATGCTTATAAGTAACTCAAGAATAACCTATTCATAGAAAGTTAATGCCTTTGTGATAATGAAGACTTCTTCATAATAACTTATAAGTCATTCAAAAGTGATCTAAGAATAGGAATTTAGAAACTAATTAAGTTGTGACATCTGGACTGCATAGATCAATCAGCTATACTAGAGAGAAATGTTCAAAAAGAATGAGAATTTTTCAGTCAGAATATTAAGGTTCAAATCCTGTCTGCTACTTATTAGCCATGTGACCTTAGGTAAATGTCTTAACTTTTGAAGTGTATTCACATAGTATCTGTTTTTAGTAAATTAGTTGTGCTCCCATATTTTTCATGCCTCCTTATAGCCATTCCCTTTGACTTTTTCGCTTCCTGTCATAAAAGTGGAGATTATTTTCTCAAGGCTGGCCTTGAACTTCGGCCAGCAAGTTGCAGCAAGATAAAAGTGTGGGTGCCCACCCTGAGCCTTTAGAGGACTTCATGTCCCCACTCCCTCTCTCAGAAGCCTGCAAGGTCCCTTGAACAAACCTGGCCTAGCCTGCTGGAAACACAACACCCTGTGCGCCCAACTGAGAAGACCACCAAACTCCACACCTATGACCAAAGCCATTCTAAATGAGCCATCCCCTAGGAATCTGCCAACTTACTGCAGGCTTGTGAGCAAGCCCATTTAAAATCAGCTAGTTTGTTTTAAAGCAGAAGAATCACCAAAGCAAGCCACCAACTTGGTTAGATAAATTCTAATTGTGTTAAACACTAAATTTTGGCGGGGGGTACCCAGTGGCAACAGCTAAATAATACAGGTATTATATAGGTTGTTGCAAAGATTAAATTTTGAAAAAATAATTATTTACAGAGCTATTTAGTTCCTAGTAGGTGCTTGATAAATTATTTTTATTATGCTCATACCAAAATTATCTGTATTATGTTTACGAAGTAATATTTCATCAAAGGGCTTTTTCTAATATTTCTGTTTGAAGTCTGTATAAGTCAGGATACAGATGAGAGAAATGCAAATCAACTTACACAAAACAAAAACAAAGCGAGCTTTTAGTGTTGACATTAGACAGAACTAGATCCAGACCTCCAACAACATCAGCATTATTCTCCTTTCCTCTCCGTTTCTCTTTGTGTCAGCCTCATTCTGACAACTGCACACAGGCCTTCCCCACAGGATGATACAGTTAGCCATCCTTCGCTATCTCCAGTTCTGGGAACACAGAAGCAAAGCGGTTTTCCCTACCAACTCCATCACAGGTGGACCCCAGACAAGGGCTCTGATTGGCCCTGATTGTGTCATGTGTCATATCTGAACCAATGCCAATGGCTCTCTGACCCCATTAGGTCATGTGCCGCTCCCTGAGTAAAGAGAGGGAACAGAATCTGCACTAAAGAAGAGGAAATGTGCTGGCTTGTAAAAATAAGCCTACCAGGCCCTGGCTGGTAGTACAGTGGGTAAGGCTGGTAGCACAGTGGGCCAGCCTGCGAACCCAAAGGTCACAGGTTCGATTCCCCAGTCAGGGCACATAACCAGGTTGCAAACCAGGTCTTCAGTCAGGTCTGTGGCTGGAGGCAGGTGAAACGCAACCATACACTGATATCTCTCTCCCTCTCTGCCTCTCTCTCTTCCCTTCTTTCTAAAAATAATGAAATAAAATCTTAAAAAAAATAAATAAATAAATAAGACTACCAGGATCCTGGAATTGTACAATGAACTACACAACTGCCATCCTCCAACTCATGACAGGTCCAATTGCCCCTCATTACCACTGCACTAGACCTTTGGACTTGGAGTCTATAGAGTCCAGTAGGGTAGAACATAAACTGCCCTCAGAAATAAAAATCAGGGATCCTTGCTTACCACTTTCTCTCTCTAATCACTCTTTATAATGCCCTGGGAACATAAGGGAAATTAAACTTAATATACATGCCTTTTCAAGGAAAGGTACTTTATTATACTTGACTTTTCATTCTCTTGCCAACATATAAATATTCTCATTGCATTCTAACAAGCTTTGGGTGTTCTGGATACCAAGGTTTTAGAGGCTTAAGTTGCCATGGCTGAATTTATACCCAAGCTTTAAAGATAAACTCTCTTGTGAGTTGAATCATAAGATTGTGGAGATAAAAGAAAACTCTGAGATCATTTAAATCTAAATTGGATGAAAATAGCAAAGACATTTCAAGTTACAGGCTTTGGGGCCCTGACTGCCGTAATTGTTGCCGCAGCTGTTCTAGTTCAATGTGTAACATAGATGCTACACATACAAATATGCCATCAAAGTATGGTGCTAAACTTGGAAAACCCTTTGTTCTGTGTCATTACAAAAACTGAATTTCTTCTAAAAGTTGAAACGAATAAATACACAACCTAGCATAATTTATAACAAACTATTGCTATTGCTCAAGAGATCAATCCAGACATTAGGAACTCCAGCAGAGAATTAAAGCAGATTAAGATGTATGTCACCCACTCATTCTGTCTACTTTATGACATTCTAATAATTGGTGTCTCATTTTCACTTGAACTGAAATACAGAGGTTACTATATAATTTCAAATAGTTAAGTTAGTTAAAGAAATAATTCGGTTGTGCCAACCCTTTCTGGAACAGGCCAGAGATTCTAACTAGAATTTTTTTACAGGTAATTACGTTACCTTAGGGTGGTTGTGTTATAAAGAGACTTAAAATTTAAGGACAAACTAAATCTACTTTTGTTGACACATGATTAAAAAATGCAGAACTATTTCATGAATTCCAAGACTTCTGAGGAATTCTTTAATATTTAATTGTATTGCATTGACCATTCATTTCACTTCCTTGAATTTAGTTTACTTGTGACTTTTTATCTACCAAATGTAAAAACCACATGTAGACTGAATCAGCAGAATAAAATACATGGGCTTAAAATGCCATGAGTTACTGAAGCTTTTCTATATAAAGCTTAGCAGACAAGAACACAAAAGATAACCTTAACATTATATTTAGGCACAAAACATAACCAGTTTGCCAACAGAAAGAAAAAGTGAAAGTTTAGTTAATTAAATCTCTCTTGGAAAAAAAATCTGGCTATAAATAAACATTTACAAATGTTACAATACTAAATTTATAAATACATATAACAAATATTGATTATGAAGAAAATAAAAATGAAACTACAAAGCTAAAAGAAACCAATCTTCTACAGAAAAAGAAACTCAGGACCCAAAGAGGTAAGGTGGCTTGCTATCACCACTATTATTTGTTGACAAACGGCTTCTACAATCCATCTGTCCATGACTCCGGCACTCCTGCTCACAACTGTCTCCAGTTTATCTGTTTTTGAGCTGGTCTACACAGGATGCAAGCAGAAAGTTTTATTCTTTCTTCCACTATTCTTCAAACTGTCCTTCTGGACTCCTTTCCTACCCCTGAATGGAAACTTGAGAAGGTCCCATACTTCTCTCTGTCCCTTTAAGTGGCGGCAATAATCATACTGGAATATTATTCAAGTCCCGTTTATTTACTATCAAAATTTCAAAATCCCACCTAATTTAAATAGGCTCCCCTGAGCTATCTCCCTAAGCCCCAGGCAGGGCTAAACAGTTGGGTTCCTCTACCTTCTTGCTCCACCTCTGTCCATGATCCCACAATGAATAAGCAGCAGAGCCAGGATTTGAACCTAGAGAGTCTGGCTCTCATTAGTTTTCTTAATTTCTTCTCATTGGCCTCCAGACATGGCCTATTAATGGTCTCCCCCACCAGCCCCTGTTGCTGGCAATCCACCCCTCTAGGCAACCCTGGTGGGCAAGGTCCCCTGTAAAATAACCCCACTTCTGATCTAGTGGAAACACACACCTCTGCCACATCCCTTTTGTGGTTGTGGAAACTGTTCCCACCAAAGCCCTCTCTCTCCTTTGAGCTCCCTCCAGGCGGGGGTAGCTGCAGGCATTCTCTCAGTGGATATCAATGTCCTTGCTCCCAGACACCAGGGCACACATGTCAGGTTCTCCCAGCAGTTCCCATGGGAGGGGGCACCTCATACCACCAATGACATTCTCTCACAGTCTTCACCAGCTCTTCAACTCCAACCCCAGAGGGGAGCAATGGCTGGCTGCCCAATCATTTAACACAAACTACTTAAGGTAATCCCTTTAGAATTCAGAAGCCCTGGTACCTATTGTGTTCATCTTGGCATTGGGGCTTTGACCATATCTCTGAGACAATAGGAATAAAGGTCACATTTAAAATCCTGGTGAATGATACACTGCTCTTTGTGACAACATGGATGGAGCTTGAGAATATTACACTAAGAGAAATAAGTCAGTCAAAAAACTCTAAGAACAGCCCTGGCTGGTGGCACAGTGGATAGGTGCCAGCCTGCAAACTGAAAGGTCACTGGTTCAATTCCCAGCCAGGACACATAACCAGGTTGCAAGCCAGGTCTCCAGCCAGGTGTATAGCTGAAGGCAGGTGAAAGGCAAGCATACATTGATGTTTCTCTCCCTCTCTCCCTTTCTCTCTCTCTGGAAATAATAAATAAACTCTTTTTAAAAATCTAAGAACAAGATTAGTTCATTCACATGTGGAATATAAAACTGACTCATAGACACAGACAACAGTGTGGTGGTGGCCAGTGGGAAGGGGGTGAGGGAGTAAAGGAGCCAAGTATATGGTGACGGAAGATGATTTGACTTTGGATGGTGGGTACATAATGCAAAATACAGATGATGTGCCATAAAAATATACACCTGAAATCTATGATCTTAACAAATGTCACCCTGAAAAATGTAAATAGATAGGTAAAATCCCAGCACTGCCTCTGCTAAAAATATTGAAAAGAAAAAAAAATATGTATTAGGATTAGTGGAATAAATTAATATTGAGAAGTTTTCAAAGATGCCTTTTCTTAAGAGTTCCTGTTAGCTTAATGATGGATTAATAAAATAACCATAAACCTTCAAAATTGGCAGGACTTTAAAATTCATTCAAGTATGTATCAGTTGCTAAGGCATTTCCAAGTTTTTACTTGTCCATGCTTGAACACCCTAACAATGTAAAAGTTACCATCTCTTGAAACAGTTTGTTCCCATCTGGGATTGCTTTCACCATCAGAAACTCATTACATGAAACTCAAAACTCTCTGTAAGGTTCACATACCCTTGATCTTAATTTGATCCCTTAGGAGCCCACAGAACAAGTCCAATCCCTCTCTCATGTGAGACTTCCAAATATGTGAGGTGAACATCTTCTGATACTTCACTTTCTAATACCAATTCCTTCAGCCACTGCTTTTATAACCCAGGCTCTATTGCTTTGTTACCTTGCTTGAATCTTTCCTGAACAATCCCTAGCCTGCGTAAGTCCCACTTACTTGAGATCCACCTGGAATTGAAGGGAGGGTGGTCCAGTCAATAAAAGAAGGGACCTCCTATCTCCTCCATGCCACACTTTTTTTTAAGATTTTATTATTTTTAGAGAGAGGGGAAGGGGGAGAGAGAGAGAGAGACATCTATGCATGGCTGCCTTTCACCCACTTCCAGCTACAGACCTGGCTGGAGACCTGGCCTGCAACCTGGCCATGTGCCCTGACTAGGGAATCGAACCAGCCACCTTTGGGTTCGCAGGCTGGCGCCTTATCTACTGTGCCACCAGCCAGAGCTCCATGCCACACTTTTTGATTAATGAAACCTAAGTTAACATTTCCTCTGCTGACAACCATGGTACACAGCTGATTTATACTGTATTCATTATCAACTATATTCCCTTAAGTTTTTCCCAGGTGTACCACCACTAAGATATGATTTACCCTGTATACATACTGTTGACTTTAGGATGCAAACAGTGGCCTTTACATACATACATTTTCTTTTAAAAAAGCATTCTTCTAACACTTACCAAGTTCAACCAGCCTAATATTTTAGAGTCCTAATTGGACCATTTATTTTCTTTAACTTCATATCTCAAGTTTTATAAGAGCACCTTCAACATTCAAATCACCAATAAGATGGGTTAAATAAAAAAGACCAAGGATATTTCTAGAAACATCTCTCCATTTGACATCAACCTATTAAACAGCATTCATTCCCTTGGTAGCTATTCCATTAACTATCAACATACATAATGAAACTTACATCTCAATTTGGCGAGAGGTGAATTAGGAGTCTTGGCCAAGTGCTTGGTTCAAATTCAGATTTCAAGGTTCTCCATCTTTCCCAGCTCTGGAAGTCTGGACACCCTGTTAAAAGAGAGTTTGCTGTGATGGGTGCTGAACCCATTCTGACTTCTCATGAATAAGTGATGCTGCTTTTAAGGGCTCACCAATCATTGATTTAATAGTACATCACAGAATTAAGACCAGTTCACTATTATAGACCAGAGTTTGTTAAAATTACTTCTCTCCCTTTTTGAAAGTTTCAAAGATCAGAATCCTTAAACTTCTCCGGTTTTTTAGCTCTTCTTGGGCTGCCCATGATTTCTCACAGATCCCTAAGAGATATTCTGTATGCTCAATTTCAGGGGTTTAATTTATTCAACTGAGAGACTTCAATTCTCTAATGGAGCAGCTGGGGATTCTCTTTCAGTAGTTAAAACAAATATAACATTAGTACAACTAAAGTCACCCACTAGAAACCCAGGATTTAGGATCAGTGCCCCATAGGAGCACTTGTCTCACAGAACACCCTCCAAAAGTGTCTGCTCCCCCAAAGAAAGACTCCAGCACCATGAAAGAGCTAAGTTGCTGATATGGAAACATGTTTCTAAAAGGGCCCTTACTGTACTGCAAAAGAAAACATCAACAAAATTAAAAAGAAAAACCCACAAAATGGCAGAACATATTCCCTGATACATCTAATAAGGGGTTATTTTCATATATTTATAAAGTACTTACACAACTCAACACCATAAAAAGAAACAACCCAATTAAAAAATGGGCAAATGACCTGAATAGATACTTATCCAAAGAGGACATACAGAAGGCCAAAAGACAAGAAAAGATGCTCAATGTCACCAATCAATCAGAGAAATGCAAATTAAAATCACAATGAGCTACCATCTCACACCTGTCAGAGTGGCTATCATCAATAAATCAAGAAACAACAGGTGCTGGTGATGATGTGGAGAATGGGGAATCCTTGTGCACTGTTGGTGGGAGTGCAGACTAGTGCAGCCACTATGGAAAGCAGTGTGGAGATACTTCAAAAAATTAAAACTAGATCTGTATTTTGACCTAGCAATCCCACTTCTGGGAATATAATTGAAGGAACCCAAAACACTAATAAGTGCCCCTACATTCATTGTAACATTATTTACAATTTCCAAGATATAGAAGCAGCCCAAGTGTCCATCAATAGATAAGTAGATAAAACAACTATGGAACATTTACACAACAAAATTCTACTCAGCTGTAAAAAAGAAGAAAATTTTACCCTGAAGAACATTATACTAAGTGAAATAAACTAGTCAGAGAAAGATAAATACTATACAATTTCACTCATATGTGGAATCTAATGAACTGAACTAACAACCAAAACAGAGACAGACTCATAGCTGGAGAGCAGATGACAGCTAGTGGAGGGGAGGGGAATTTGGGGGTGGAGGAATGAATGAAGCCAAAAAGGAAAAAGGACTCATGGACAACAGTGTCGTGATTGCTGGGGGAGAAGGAGGTATAAGGAAACTAAATGGTAATGGGAAAAAAAACACAATAAAGATTAAAATTTTAAAAGTAAATAGATCAGTTTACCCTGAAAAAAATTAAAATAAAAATGCCTTTGGAAAGGATATATGGACATGAAACATATGCCACATATACTTAATTTTTACCTAGTAACTATTTATTTGCAGTGACTAAGCACTGCAATCAAGTCATACCTGACTTTAAAAAGAATTAAAACAGATTTAGCTGTCTAACCCACAAAATAACTGTCTATTTATAATTCAACCCCAACAGCTACATATATTTCCAGGCAAGCTGACTGCTGACTAAAGCACCAGGTTTATTTCACTGATTGGCTTAGGACACAGGGAATCAATCTTACCACACCAAGATGTTTCATTCTTGTCTGGATTGGAATACCTAAGGGGATGTTTTGGGTTATTCCAATCAACAGGTCTTTATTGTGCCAGATTTTTAAAAAATAAATAAAAATCAAAGCCTCACCTCTGAAAAACTAGTATAAAACTAGGTTTAAAAAATACCAAAGGAGGTGGGTAATTCTATTTAAATATGGCTATTCAAATGCTAATTTCATTCCAGTTGAATTATAACTGAATGTACTTCTATCAACTAGCGTGGGATTTGTGTTTGGTTTCTACTGCCATCTGGTGGTTACTTGTTTATACTAACATCAGACAAGGAATTTCTTGAATTAGCCTTCTTTTAGCAGCCTCTTTGCAGTAATCACTACATTGACAAGTCAATAATTCCCTTTTTTAAAGAGTTTTTTTTATTTTTAGAGTGAGTGGAGGGAGGGAAAAAGGAGGAGAAAAACATCGACTGGTAGGAGCCCCAAGCAGGACCAAATCAGCAACGTAGGCATGTGCCCTGACTGGGAATCAAACCAACAACTTTAGCTTTACTGGACGACTCCCAACCAACTAAGCTGCACTGTTAGAACAAGAAAGGCAATATTTTCTTATGGTCAAAAAAAGTTAAAAAAAAAAAAAGTATCTTTCTACAACCTCATCATTTATTATAACCAATTTTTTTGCCACTTTCCAGAAATAGCAGAAATAGTTATTAATTTTTAAGTTTAGTAAGCCCTTTCTACAATCAGAGAAATATTTTTACTGAGCCTTTCTATCATTTAATTCTTTAAACAACATAGGCCTTGTTTTGCTTTATATCAAGTAAAACATTTTTTTTTTTCAACATGACAAGTTACTCTTCTTAGCAACATGAATGAAGGTTAAGCCCTTCATAATCTGATGATTTGGGAAGTTTGCTTTAAGACATATTAATATTTAAGGACTATACTTTCAGGGATCATTTCTATAGTTCATTACTAGAGAAGTTTCTCTGAACGTGTAGAGCACTAGAGCAGAACTAAATAACTCAGAGATTCAAACTACAATTTCAAGAATCAATAGGTCCAGGAGCTGATTCTTTGAAAAAATAAACAAAATTGACAAGCCCTTATCCAGACTCACCAAGAAAAAGAGAGAGAGGACCCAAATAAACAGAATCAGAACTGACAGAGGAAAAATCACAACTGATACCAGAGAAATACAAAAGATTGTAAGAAATTACTACAAACAACTCTATGACAAAAAATATGACAACCTGAATGAAATGGACGCATTTCTGGAAAAGTATAATCTACCAAAACTGAACCCAGAAGAAGCAGAAAGCCTGAATAGGCCAATAACAACTAGTGAAATTCAAGAAGTATTCCAAAATCTCCCAAAGTACAAAAGCCCTGGACCAGATGGCTACACAGGTGAATTTTACCAAACATTTAAAGAACTAACTCCTATCCTCCTCAACCTATACCAAAAAATACAGGAAGAGAAAAGACTCCCAAACTCTTTCTATGAGGCCAATATTATTCTAATCCCAAAACCAGGGCAAGACACAACAAAGAAAGAAAGCTACAGGCCAATATCTCTGATGAACATAGATGCTAAAATTCTCAACAAAATATTGGCCAATAGGATTCAGCGGTATATTACAAAGATCATACACCATGATCAAGTGGGTTTCATCCCAGGGATGCAAGGATGGTACAACATTCGTAAATCAATCAATGTAATACACCACATCAACAAATTGAAAGACAAAAACCATATGATCATATCAATAGATGCTGAAAAAGCTTTTGATAAAGTGCAGCAACCATTTATGATAAAAAACCTCAGCAAAATGGGAATAGAGGGAGCATACCTCAACATCATAAAGGCCATCTATGAGAAACCTGAAGTCAACATCATGCTTAATGGACAAAAACTGAAAGCTTTCCCCCTAAGATCAGGAACGAGACAAGGCTGCCCACTTTCCCCACTTCTATTCAACATTGTCTTGGAAATTCTAGCTATAGCCATCAGAGAAGAAAAAGGAATCAAAGGTATTCAAATTGGAAAGGAGGAAGTCAAACTGTCATTATTTGCAGATGATATGATAGTGTACATACAAAACCCGATGGGCTCCACCAGAAACTTACTCAACCTAATAAGCAAATTTAGCAAAATAGCTGGGTATAAAGTCAATATCCAGAAATCAAAAGCATTTTTGTATACCAATAATGAAACAACAGAAATAGAAGTGAAAAAACAAATCCCATTTACCATAGCAACAAGAAAAATAAAGTACCTAGGAATCAACGTAACTAAGGAGGTAAAAGACCTGTACTCAGAAAACTACAGAGCAATGAAGAAAGAAATCAAGGAAGATACAAATAAATGGAAGCATATATCATGTTCATGGATGGGAAGAATTAACATCATTAAAATGTCCATACTACCCAAAGCAATCTACAGTTTCAATGCAATCCCAATTAAAATACCAATGACAGACTTCACAGAAATAGAAAAAATACTTCAAAAATTTATATGGAGCCAAAAATGCCCATGGATAGCCACAGCAATCTTGAGAAAGAAGAACAAGGTAGGAGGAATCACAATACCGGACCTCAAACAATACTACGAAGCTACTGTCATCAAAACAGCCTGGTACTGGCATAAGAATAGACATATAGATCAATGGAACAGAATAGAGACCCAGAAATTAACCCAGGACTCTATGGTCAACTAATATTTGACAAAGGGGGAAGGAACATCAAATGGAGTAAAAACAGTCTCTTCAACAAATGGTGTTGGAAGAACTGGACAGCAACATGCAAAAAGATAAAACTAGACCACCAACTTACACACTACACCAGAATAAACTCAGGATGGATAAAGGATTTAAACATAAGCAGTGTCACCATAAAGGTCCTGGAGAAAAATATAGGCAGTAAACTTTTGGATATCCTACTTTACTGATACTTCACCAAGGACAAAGAAAATAAAAGAACAAATCAACAAATGGGACTAGATCAAATTGAAAAGTTTCTGTTCAGCTAAAGAAAATATCAGCAAAATTCAAAGGGAACCAACTGTATGGGAAAACATAATTGCCAATGATACCTCAGACAAGGGTCTGATCTCCAAAATATATAAAGAACTAATGTGAGTCAACACCAGGGAGACAGACAGCCCAATTAAAAAATGGGCAAAGGACCTGAACAGACAACTCACTGAGGAAGATATACAAAGGGCCCAGAGGCATATGAAAGAATGCTCAACATCACTAGTCATCAGAGAGATGAAATGAAAACCACAATAAGATACCACCTCACACCTGTGAGAATGGCAATCATCAACAAATCAACAAACAACAAGTGTTGATGAGGATGCGGGGCAAAGGGAACCCTCATACACTGTTGGTGGGAATGTAGGCTGGTGCAGCCACTGTGGAAAACAGTATGGGGTTTCCTTAAAAAACTAAAAATGGAACTGCCTTTTGATCCAGCAATTCCACTACTTGGACTATACCCAAAGAATCCTGAAACACCAATTCAGAAGAACCTATGCACACCTATGTTCA
>PVIW01003457.1:0-67366 GCA_004026585.1 Noctilio leporinus | reverse complement strand
GCCGTGGATGATTGGATCAAAAAACTTTGGTACATTTACACAATGGAATTCTATAGAGCAGAAAGAAAGAAGGAACTCGTACCCTTTGCAACAACATGGATGGAACTGGAGAGTATAATGCTTAGTGAAATAAGCCAGTCAGCGAAGGACAAATATCATATGATCTCACCCATTACGGGACAATAATGAACAAAACTAACAAGCAAAACAGAACCAAATATATGAATACAGTGAATAGGCCTTCAGTGGTCAGGGGGAAAGGGATTGGGGGGGAGGGGGGCGGCAGAGGCAAGGAAGGGGAGCAGCTTAGACAAGAACCTAGTATAAAGGAACTATGGACATGGACAACAGGTGGATTGACTTTGGGGGGAATGGGTGGGTGGGGAGGGGGACAGAGAGGAGCAAAAGGGGATGGATGTAATATAACAACAATACATTTTTTTTTAAAGACATATTAATATTTAACATACAATAAGAACTATTTATGACACATATTTTTCATTGCATTGATAGATAAATGCCTGTACCATTACTATGCTGATTTAATTATCTCATAAAGTTTAGAATACATTTTACTACTTAATTTCAGACTATGTTTAATATTTAGTGTTAAAGAAGAAGTTAGTTTTCCATCATTACTCTCCTTCTTCCAAATTGTTTTACCTATTCTCATCAGCTTCTTATTCCAAACGAACTTCAGAATAATTTTGTTAGGTTCCTAAAGAATTTGACTAAGTTCTTTAAGAAAAGTACTTTGTGAGAGTTCCTCTAAATTATAAATTATTTGGAGAGGAGCCATTACCTTTACACATAGAGTATTAGGGGGAAAGGCAGGATTAGTAATAAGCCCTACAGGTGTTTTTAAGCAGATTGTTTTTCAAGTAACAACATGATGAAGAAACTCAAAAGGTGTTTTGAGCTTGCAGTGTTGCAGTAGAGATATGCAGAGAAATCCCCTAATTCAGAATAATTTAAAATGATGAATGCTTATTCATCATTCATATTTTAAGATATCATTCTAAATGCATTACCCACTTGGTTGAAAAATAGCCGGAGTTCTCAAAGACCACAAGTAAAAGGTAACCTAAATCCAAAGCAAGCTCTGGAGCTGATATTTGCCTGAGACATCTACCCACCCCTGGAGGCTTAGAGTTTAGGATTCTTAGGGCTCTAAGATTTAGGAGATAAGACCTGAGGCCTGACCAAGATAGGAACTAGAACTAATAACCCAGGCATGAAGTTGTATCCCCTGAAAGGTAACTTGCTCACAGTAAGTGATTGGGAATGAAGTGGGGAGCATCACCCTACAGAGAGAAACAGTAGAGAAAATCAGCCTACATATATATATATTTTTTTTTTAATGAAGAAGGATTAAACAAGAATAAAAAGTTTCCCTTGAAAATTACAAACTCAAGCTCACCCTCATGTAGGATAGGCTTACAGTGCTCCCAGGCCTGTGACACCCCCAGGTGCCCAGTCATACTAAATATAAATTCTTTTTAGCGAAAAAGACCCAAAATGGTCAGAACAACTTAATTTCAAAAAACATACACTCATAGCTTAAAAAAATATCTATGAGAAAATAGACAACAAATGACAGTAAGTTGAAACATAGTTAAAAATAATTAATTTTCAAGCCACAGAATATCAAATGAGTGCATCGAATATATTCTGAGAAAGAGAGGGTACGTAACAAAGAAACAAAAGATAGCACAATAACCTACATCTTAGAGAAAAACAAAGAAATCCTAGAAGAAAATTTTCTAATAATTGACATTAAAAATTCCATTCTAGGGTCTGGTTCAAGATGGCAGCATAAAAGGCTCTTGATCTCACATCCCTCCATGACATACCAAATCCACAGCTACATACAACATAATTCTCTCTGAATGAGCTTATAGGAATTACCTGAGTGACTCCTATACATTGAGCAAATGAGAAAAAAATTCAAACCAAAACAGGTAGGAGAGTGTGAGAAACAATCTTGCCATAAACCCCACCCCCAGTGCAGCAACATCAGCCAGGTAAGATCTCACAATTCTAGGCTTCTGCTAGAAGAATAAAGGCTTTAGGCCCTACATCTGGTGCCCCAACTTTTAAAGCCTCCATCTGAGAGATGGGCTCCCAAAGCACCTAGTTTTAAAAGCTAGTGAAGCTTCTATCTATGACATCTATAAGGTTATAGAGAGCTAGGAGACAGTTCTTAAAGGGCTCACACAGACTCACTTTAGCTACCCCCCAAAGCCCAACACAGAAGCAGCAGACTAAAACATGCTTAGTTTTTCTGTGAAAGAGGCCTATTTGCATATCTTAATAGCTGGGACATGAGGGGTAGGCTTCCAGTTCAGCACACATCTAGGGGCTAAATGCAATATTCTCCCAAGACTAGGGAGGTGAGTGAGAGCCATCTTTATGCTCTCCCTCTGCCTCATTTCAAGTTGCTGATATCTCCACAAAAGGAGCTTATATACATACCTAGCAACCTCAGTCTTTGAGGGTGCTACTCAAGAGATGTCCCCTTAATCACCTGGCTCTGGTGACCCCTAGGGCTTACATTCACCAGTTCCCTAAGACTATAACAAAGGGAAGCAGAAGAAAGGATCAGTGACACAAAAATAGCTGTAGGGGACTCATGGGATACCATTACATGGACCAATATTTACATGATAAGGGTTTCAAAAGGAGAGAAAAGAATGGAACCGAAAACTTATCTGAAGAAAAAATGGCTGAAAACTTCCCTAAGCTAGGAAAGGAAACAGACATCCAGATCTGGGAAGCCCATAGAGTTCCAATAAAAGAACTCAAAAAGACCTACATAAAAACACAATATAATTCAAGTATCAAAAGTTAAGGACAAGGAGACAATCTAAAAAGCAGCAAAAATAAAACAGTTATTTATGTACAAGGGAACCCTCATTAGACTATCAGCAGAAACTCTGTACAATATATTCAAAGTTCTAAGAGAAAAAAACTACCAACTAAGAATATTCTACCTGGCAAAACTGTCCTTCAGGACTGAAGGTGAGATAGTTACCCAGACAACTAAAAGCTGATAGAGCTCATCACCCCTAGGCTGGTCTTACAAGAAATGATAAAGGGACCTCTTTAAGCTGAAAAGAAAGGCCAATAATTAATAACAGAAATACATATTAATGTATAAATCTCACTAGTACAGGTAAATACATCATTACATTCAGAATAATTTAATGTAATGGTAGTAGGCTAAACAATTATAAATCTAGTTAGAAGATTAGAAGACAAAAGTAAAAATATAACAAATAATTTGTTAATGGATCTTCAACATAAAATATGTAAACTGTGACATCAAAAATATAAAATGGGGGGGGGGAATAGAGCTTTTGAATATATCTGAACTTGTAGTATCAGATTAAAATGGACTGTTATAACTTGAGGATGTTTTAAGTAAGCCTCATGTTACTCACAAAGCAAAAACCTATAACATATGCACAAAAGATAAAAAGAAAGGAATCTAGGCAGACCACTACAAAAAAGCATCCAATGACAAAGGAACAGAGCAAACAAAGAAGAAAGAGCAAAGGAACTGTAAAACAGCAAGAAAGCAATAAACTATCAATAAGTACTTAACTATTAATAATTACTTTAAATATACATAAATGTGCTAAAGTTTCCAATCAGAAGACATAAAGTGGTTAAATGGATTTTTTAAAAAATAAGACCCAACTATAACCTGTCTACAATAGGCTTATTTCAGTTTTAAGGACACACATAGGCTGAAAGTAAAGTGATGAATGAAAAAAGATATTTCCTAACCTAGGGAAAGAAAGCAAGCTGGGGTTGCTATCCTTGTATCAGACAAAACACACTCACTCTATGACAAAGATTGTAATAAGAGACATAGAAGGTCATTACATAAGAGTGAAGTGGGTAATTCAAAAAGAGCATATAATAATTACAAATATTCATGCACCCATCATAAGAGCACCTGGATATATAACCAAGTACTAACAGAGCTAAAGGGAGAAATAGCAATGCAATAATAGTAGGAGACCTCACTTTCATCAGTGGATAGATACACCAGACAGAAAATCAATAACGAAACATTGGACTTAAACTACAGGTTAAAACAGGTGGACCAAACAGACATTTACAGGACATTCCATCCAAAAGCAGAATATATACAGAAAACATTCTCTGCATTATATCATGTGATAGGCTACAAAACAAGTCTTAATAAATTTAAGAGGACTGGAATCATATCAAGCATCTTATCCAACCATATTGACATGAAACTAGAAATCAATTACAAAAAACCTGAAAAATTCACAAATGTGTAGAGATTAAACAACATGCTATTGAGCACCTAATGAAAAGAAATATACCAAAATCAATGGCATTTGGCCACAACAGTTCACAACAATAAATGCTTATATTAAGAAAAAAGATAGATCTCAAGTAAATAAATGTAAAATAAAAATGCAATCAGAAAATGTGATTGAAGTATAATGAAACATAGATATTTGGGCTTCGTCCCTGATTTCTGGCACAGAGGTCCTAAAACTATTGGATTTCTTAGGTGATAGGAGAATCTTTTGTTATTCATGACAAACTCCTTTCAGTCATATCTCAGTTTATGTCAATAAACTGCTTCTTGGTCAGCCCCCTTGGTAGCTTTCAGGATGGGACTACTTGACAGGCTAACCAACCACATGATTGAAGACTTGGAACTTTCAGTCCTCTCAACCCTACTTGCACCTTTGGGAAGGGGAGAGAAGCTAGATATTTTGTTCAACCACCAATAGCCAATGATTTAATCAATCATGCCTATATAATAGAACTTCTATGAACTTGTAAACAATGAGGTGCAGAGGGCTTCTGGGTTGGTTAACACATCCAAATGCTAGGAGGGTGGCATGTCCAGAGAAGGCATAAGAACTCAGCGTCCCATCTCTACCCCGTACCTTACCTTATTCATCTCTTCCATCTGGCTATTCTTGAGTGGTATCCACTATAATAAACTGGTAATAGTGAGTAAAGTGTTTTCCTGAGTTGAGTTATTCTAGTGAAGTATCAAACCTGAAGTTGGCAGGACAGTCATGGGAACACCCATATTTGTAATCAACTGGGCAGAAGTGTCAGTAATCTGGGCACCCCATTGTAACTGGCAAATGAAAAAGGGACAGTTTTATGGGATGGAGCTTCTTAACTTACAGAGTCTGATAATAACTCCAAGAATTAGTGTCAGAATTGAATTGAATTCTTGGACACCCACTTCATGACAATCTGAGAATTGGTCAGTGTGAGAGAAAAAAAAATAACAATAATGGACAACTTTCTACACACAAATTAAAAAAACACGGCAGAAATGGTCACATTGAGGAAAGATGACTTACCAAAATGTACTAAAGAAGAAAAAATCTAAGTGGTCCTAAAACCACCAAAGACATTGAAGCAATAGTTCAAAATCTTCCCACAAAGACAATGCTAGACCCAAGTAGCTTTTAAAGTGAGGTTTAACTTAAAAGTTAACAAAAAATAGTAAATCTGGTATTATATTAAATGTTTCAGAGAAGAGGAAAGGAGGAAAAATTCTCCAACTAATTTTACAAAGCCGGTGCAGGCATACTCAGCAGAACATTTTCCTGATTAATGTTTTCCTAGTAAATCACCTTTTGTATTTAACATCCAAGATAATAAAACATATGTATCTGTCAAAATAACACTTCAACTGATATTTATATAGGGAAATTATGTTTAAGTCCCCAAAACTTAATACAACATTTTTACCAATAATAAAAACCAGGAATAAACAAAGCAAAACAAAACAAAGGCCAAGTGTGGGGAATGCCTTGAGTTACATTGCAAATACAATGAGTAAAACATCCACACTATATGTCAGCAAATCAAAAAGCATACTGAGTGAGCCCTGGCCAGTATGGCTCAGTCGGTTGGAGATCTTTTGTGTAAACCAAAAGGTCACAGGTTTGGTTCCTGGTCAGGGCACATACCTGGGTTATGGGTTTTGTCAGTGGTTCAAGAGACAATCAATCAAATATTTTTTTCTCACATTGATGTTTCTCTTCCTCTCTCGCTCTCCTTCCCTTCCCCTCTCTTTAAAATCAATAAGTATGTCCTCAGGTAAGATTTATTTTTTTTTAAAAAAAAGCGTATTGAATATCAAAGAGGAAGATATTCATACAAACACTATTGGTGATAAAAGAAACATTAAAGTTTCTATGACACATTTCTACAGTGCCTTTCATATTTCAGATTGCCCTTTTTTTTCTAGTTGTATAGAATGAGAGCTATAAAGGTTGAAAATGTGTTAAAGAACTTAGTGGAGAAGGAAGCAAAGGCAAGCAGAAAATAAGTAACAACAAAGCAACTATTCGTCAACAACTCTACTGTTTAGCAATTAGAAAGCAAAGTTATGGACAATTACAGCCTAAACTGATGGTTAGTATATTTTAGATACATTTCATGAAATTGGTTTGGGCTAACAAATAACCTGTTAAAATAATTTCACCATTTAAAATAAATGGAGAAAGGCTCCCAGTTAATGTTTTTGCACAGAACAAACTAGTACTATTAAGTAAATATCTGTATAAATTTAACATCAAACTATCAAAGATGGCATGAGAAAGATACCCAGTCTCATCTTATCCATAAATTTAAGTGCCATAGGTCCAAACAAAATATGTTTTTTAATGAGAAGTTTGGTTTCTTCCAGAAATGTAGGATCAGTTCAACACTTGGAAATGTACTACTGCAATCACCTCATTAACAAAGCATAAGAAAAACCCTTATTTCATAACTGGCAGAAGGCATTTAATAAAAGTTAACATTCATCTATGATAAGAAAAGAAAAAAACAGTGGGCTAGAAATATAAGTAGAAGGAAACTTCCCTGACCCAATAAATAATAGGAAAGGCATAAAAATATCAAGCACAGGTGCTAAAACTTTATGCGCATTGCTTTAAAGCCATGAACAAGACACAGATGAATACTATTATCACTCTGTTTAACACTGTTCTGGAGGTCCTATCCTGGGCATTGTCACACACACATAGACACATAAGAACTGGAAAGGAAGAAATAAAGCTTCTACAGATGATACAATTGTTTAAGGAGAAAATCCACCAAAATGTACTTTAAATTATAAAATGTATTCAAATTATTTAACATGAGTTGGATGTTAAATTGGATCCCTAGTACCCACAAAAACGAAAGCACCCACCATAATCCAAATAAAATAAATGTGCATTGCTTCTCTGAAAAATCTTACGATCCTGTTGAGAATATTGGAGTGGGACAAAGGGTGGGGTAAGAAAACAGCTCACTTCTCACTCTCCACGTTACAAGATGTATTCATTTTCTCTTGCTGCCATAACAAATTAACACAAATCGAGCTGCTTAACACAACATAAGTTTATTATCACAGCTCTGTAGGTTAGAAGTCTGCCGTAAGTCTCACTGGGCTAAAATCAAATCACCAAAAGGGCTGTGTTCTGCCCTAGCTGGGTGGTTCAGTTGTTGGGAGGAGCATTCCATACAAGAAAAGGTTGCGGGTTCAATTGCTGGTCAGGGTACAGCACATATGGGAGGCACCCGATCAATGTTTCTCTCTCTCTGCCCCCACCCCCTGAAAATCAATAAAAACATATTCTTGGGTGAGGATTTTATTTTTAAAGGCTGTGTTCTTTTCTGGAGACTCTAGGGGAGAATCTGCTTGCATGCTCATTCAGGTTGGCAGAATTCAGTTCCATGCACTGTGGAAATGAAATCCCTATTTCCTTGCTGGCTGTTTGCTGAGAGCCATGTCCACCTTTAAGAGGAAGCTGTAGGTATTCTTTGGCTTCAAAGATCTTTCTCCACATTCCAAGCTAACAAGTAAGCTTAAGTCCCTCTCTCACTTTCCTTGCCCCATCTCTAAGTCTTCCGCTTTCCCCTTCAATTTTTATCTCCTCATATCATGGTCCCAAACATTAATCCCATCTGCAAAGCACCTTTTACTACGTAAGGAAACATATTCACAGGGGTGGATGGGGTTATATGTTTAGTATCTCAGCCCCAGCAAGCAAGGTTGGGAAGGGGTCTAGGTAGAAAATATCCCCTATCTATTTCTCATGTCCTTTCTGCTGATCTTTGCTTAATTACTGAGTTTTCCTTAGCAGGATGTGTGAAGTTGAAGCAGACAGGAAGATGAAGAATTTAGAATTGATTTCCTGACACTAACCCTAATCCAATAACTGGAACAAATGCTGCCCCCTACTCTTGAGTCACCAAGAATTTAGGTAAAATATATAAAGGGGAGGACAGAAAAAGGTCAGGTGGAAGCATTCAAAGCAAAACAGCAGCAAATCCCCCCCTTCCTGAAGAACTCAATCTAAGAAGTTTCCACACCTGGGAGATGGCAAATAAGAAGAATCAAACTCATTAGAGTTATTTATTGGGTGTTGCTATGTACTACACAGTCCTAGATGATTCCACAAACCTATCTTAATTCCTCAAACTGGCCTATGTGGTACATGGGTATAGATAGTAACTGCACCCAGTAAATGAGGCACCTTGGGCCCAGAAAGGTGCCCATTAACCTAAGGAGCACGTAACAGGATGGCTCTAAAGCTGGGTCAGCTGGCTGTTCCAGCCCAAGGAAATCGCTCCCTGTTTTTCTCTAGCAAGAAAGCGGCATTAAGGTTACAAACCCACACTGTACCCTTCAGTGTCTTTAAATGACACTCTTAGAAATGTTGTCCTCCTTCCTCAACTTTTCTCTTCCCCAGGTATTAAAATGACTCCCTAATGAAGGTCTTAGAGTTATTTACCTTCTTGTGATCATCAGACACTTCTTCTGTGGGGTCATTTTCCACTGTCCCTGAGTTGATGTTATTGTTACGGCTTAGCTCTATGTGTTGACCACTAGCAATAGGCTTGATTGTCTTTCCTTCCTTTCCTCTCTTTTTTCAGCAGGAATCTTCAAATAACTCAAGAAAGGTGCTTGAATGTGGTCTCCAGATGGGTCTCTGCTAGGACTCAGAGGAGCAAGGACACCACTTGTTACTCTACAACCTAAATCGCTGCAGAAAGCCAGTAAACGACCTGTGCTTTATTTTTGTGGTAATAATTAATCAATTCTAAAACTTCAAGGCCCTGGCTGGTGGCACAGTGGATAAGGCACCAGCCAGCGAACCCCAAGGTCACTGGTTCAATTCCCAGCCAGGGCACATAACCAGGTTGCAAGCCAGGTCTCCAGCCAGCTCCCTAGCTGGAGGCAGGTGAAAGGCAACCATACATTGAAGTCTCTCTCCTTCTCTGCCTCTCTCCCTTTCCCTCTCTCTAAAAATAATAAATAAACTCTTTAAATAAAATAAAATTTCAGCCTGAAATCTCAACTCACCGCAACTACAAAGCCCTATAACACGATTTGTGTCTGTCTGTCTCTTCCGCGTCTGGGGTCGCTCCCACGCCTCTGGTGGCTGCAGCCACGGGGGCAGCGCCTGCTTCTGAGCACTTGAGATGTGACCAGTCGAGATGAAATGTGCTAGAAATATAAAACGCACTCTGGCCTTTTAAAGCTTAGTAGAAATAAAAGAATGAAAAATACAGTATTACGTTTATATTAATGACATAGTGATGACATGTGAAATATTCGGCCTATGGTAAGTTTTCTATTAACATTAATGTTTCTTTTACTTTTACACGTAACATGCGGTCAAGTTTCAATCACCTTCGTGGTGCGCAGTGTATTTCTGTAGGGCAGGCAGCACTATTGTTCCATTCTCCGTGCTCACACTATCGGGGCTCACAGTGTCCACGTGTTTTCTGCTTCACGTCTTTCTCGCCCAACCAGCTTGTAAGGCAGGAACCTTGCCTGTGTCCTGCACACCTGACTTCCAGGCATTTAGGACGCAGCCTGAAGCAAAGTACTCAGTAAATATTGTTTTGAGTAAATGACCTTACTCTTCCTCAGCTGGAGATGGGGAGCGCTATCTGTTCTTCCCCCAGGACACGAGGTCTCGGGTCCTTTGGGTTCAGCGCTGACCAAGGCCTCCGGACACCGGGAGGAGATGCGTGGAGACCCACACTCGATAAAACCTTCTATGCGGAAAGTGCTGGGCGCACCAAGCAAACGGGGTGCGGGAAGAGAACCTTCCGCTTTGGAGACCCGCCCCACGGTCAATCACTGGGCACTTCGCCCTCCCGCCACACGGCGGCGTTTCGCGAGCGCGCGGTGGCCGATGGTACGTCCCGTCCTCCCCGCGCCTGGCGGACAATGGATCCTTCCAGAGGTAGAAAAGCATTGTGGGAAGACTGCGCGGCCTTTCTTGTCCTCGTGCTCTGGTGGTGGTGGTCTGATCCCGTGTTTCCGAGATGATAGAGGCGCCGGAAGCGCGCCCGTGTGGCCTCTGCGGGCGGGGGTGCTGGGCGGGTCGCGCGGCCGCGCTGAGTTGGGTCCCGCGCCCTAGGCCGCCCGGTGGGCCCGAAGTCCGGAGCCCTGAAAGCCTGGGCGGCAGCGGCTTCGCCTGATGGCGGCCGCGTTGTCCAGGAAACCTGAGGCCCCGAAGCGGACCTTGGTTTGAGTGTATCGGTCGTGAGTCGTGCGTGCGCAAGGGGGGTTTAATATTAGCGAGGGTTTTTTGCGTGTGTGAACCTGGCGTGTCACAGCGTGAAGTGGGTCCACGCAGGTCAAGACGTGGCCCCTGGAAGGGGAGGCTGACGTCTGTCGCGCCGCAGACCTGGGCGGAAAGCGAATGAGCAGCAGCTACTGCAGGTGAGTGTGCATGTCAGTGTGAAGTCGCGTTCAACTTCGAAGGTGGTAATGGTGCGGGGACCCGGTCGCATTTCGAATTGTAGAGGGGAGTCTGCATCTGGGATTATTAGGTGATGGGCCGGAGGGCGCGCCGCGGGGATGCCGCAGCCTTGATGTTGCCTTTGTGTTGCCCGTTCACTTTGGTCAACTAGTGAATGTGGTGTCAGAAAAGGCGTAAAGTAAACACCTGGCAGCCCTTTCCTGCCCTCGACTGTGTCGTGGGCGCGGGAGCTGCCCGAGGAACAGCGGGTGCGTTTCCCTGGGTTTGCGCGCACGTGGTCCTGCGCTGGCCCACCGCGCGGAGGCGGCGGCCGGTCCTGACTGACTTCCGTGCAGGTGACGACGGACGCGGGGCGCCGCGGCTGCCGGCGGAGGGCTGCTACCTGGGAGCGCCAGTGGGACCTCAGGTGAGGTGATGGGCAGTTCCGGCCAGAAGCGTTGGCCTGCGCGGGGAGCTCGGTTACCTTCCTGCATCCGGGCGGGTGTTGGTGTAAACTGGGCTCGTTAGTGTCGGTTCTGCTACTTCGATGAACAAGGTTAATGAATAGCAAATGGGACAGCCGGTTTCCGGCTTATTTTTGGTATCTTAAGATGTTCCTATGTGTAGTCGATTTAAAGGGGCGGGAATAACTTGCCAAATGCCAGGCGAGTATTACGTTGACGTTTAAATCCGAGCCCAGACATGCATAATAACGCAGTGCCAGGAGCAGGTGTTCAGAGTTGAAGGGATGCATGTAAATATTTGCTTGCAAAATGGAGTGCTTTTTTTTTTCCTCCTTTTAGGGTTTTTTGAAGAATTGGAAAAGTTGACCTTCCCAGGAGGTGCTTGGAACATTAAAATTTCCAAGCCTGAGGAGTACCAAAACAGCCTTTGAACGGCCCATAAATATATTGAAAACAATGGGTATGGGTCTGGGAATAAATATTAAAATGTGCTTCTTGGAGGTTTGTGTATTATGTGACTGCCGGAAAATACCATTCTTTTACAGAAAAATCAGGATTTCTCCCTCCACCCCCAGCAACTTCAAAATTGTTAAATCTCAGCTGTAACTGACAGGCTTATGAAGGAAAGGCTTTTATGATAGCCCAAGGAGAAACGTGCTTCCCTCCCAGTGCCCATGACAGAGAGCTATTTCAGATAGTTTGTAGGGCCAGGGTGTGCTTTTGCATTGTCATTGCATTTTTTTAAAATTATTTTTAACTAGATTGTAAACTCAACAGGGTATATTTCTGGCTTCACTTTGCAGGAAGGAACAAATAATGTGTTTAAGAATTTAAGGAATTTATTGAAAGCATTGTGCTGGGAACACTGGTGAGCAAAATAGTCCCTCTGGAAGATGACGAGCAAATGAAGGGAAGTGTCATCACATGTGTAAAGCTTCCTCTTCGAGACAAATCCCATCTGTGCAAGGAAGGATTGGACCAAGTCAGCGGAACCAGAGAGAGCAGAGTTGGGACCAAGGGCAGGTGTTGGTGTCAAGGCCTTGAGCTAGGGAAGGTATGACCAGAAGCCCCTACTTGTAGTTGTAGTTGTCCGTCTGTTCCCCTCTACCCCCAGTACCCTGATCTAGACAAGATTCAAGGGCTTAATGAGGTGTTTGGTGGCCCTTATGAGAGCTGGGAATGTTAACAGGCTGAACAGGTAAAATGCCAGATCACTTAAGGCTATTTAAAGGAGAAATCCTGTGGTACAGAAGTTAACGTTTGCAAGAAAGGGATACAGGTGGACCATTGGAGGTTACTACTGCAAAGTTGGTGGCACAATTAGTGAAGGGATAATGAAGCTATAGAGGGCAGAGGTAATAAATAGTAGTGGGGGAGGTGACCATATGATTGCTAAGTGCATAGACTAGCACAATAACAATGGCCCTAAATCCATCTAGGGAAGCAGCATTTTTAACTAGGGCTTTTGGAAGAACCCTGGCCTGATGTCTAAGCGATAGAAATAAACCTTAAGGTCATGGGCATAAAAGAACCACGTGGAGAGGTGCTAAAGGGAAGGTGAACCAAAGGGTGGCTGGTTAGATTCCTAGCCAGGGTACATAACCAGGTTGCAAGCCAGGTCCCTACCTGGAAGCAGGTGAAAGGCAACCATACATTGATGTCTCCCTTACCATCTCTGAAAATAATAAAAATTTAAAAAGACTGCTTGTGTTAGTATTTCTATTTTTCCATGTAAAGTACAGAGCAAAGCCATCTGCAGATGGGAAAGGTCTGAAATAGTCTTTGGGGAAGAGTTAGATGGCCAGGCAGAATGGAGGGACCATTTGAGGTTGAGGGTGGTCACAAATTGATAGGCCGAAACCCACATAGAGCCTTTTCATGAGAACAAGGCAAGAACACTAGAAATTAAAAGCAGTGCTTTCAAACAAACTTTACATTTGTAAATAACCAGTGGAACTTAATGTCACAAAACAGCATTACAAAGAACATTTACAGGAATAAAAACAGTCTCAAAGGGATGGGACTTTAGTCCTCCTCACGCACCCATCCAGGCTGAGGTCTGCCTGGAGCTGCAGAGGACGGGAATCCCACTTGGTGTGCTATTGCACAGCTAGCCAGCTGCAGTCTGGGATTCCAGGCCTTGGAAGCATCTGGTTTTGATTGTGGATATGGCATCCAGTGAATGAGTTTTTACAAGACTTATCCTTCCAGTTACCAAGTAAAAAGGCCCTCAGCACAAATATACTGTAGTTAAACCTTTAAAAGAAGCAACAGACAATTATTTTCTTCTGAATAAACACTTGCAGGTCCAAGATACGCATCTTGACAATCATGAAAATTCACAGTTTTAAAGTAAAAGGCAGCACACACCCACCCCACCCCTCGCCCCCGTCCCAAGTCCTTCACTGGATCAAGTCTCTATCTTGAGGCGTGAAGCTTGGATAGTTTTTATTGTTTTTGCTATATGTTTTCCAGCCACATTGCTTGTAGATGCCTGAGATTTTTCCTCAATCAGGCTATCTTTAGACCCATTTCTTCTCTAGAAGAAAAACATTCAGAAGAAAAGATAACCAAATTAATTCATCATTACATCAGAAATTAGTATTTTCTTCCATTTAAGATATCAAACTTTAAGTTCATAATATCAAAAGCTGTTCAAATATTGCCTCCAGTTCAACATTGTAGTTAAATAGAAAAATTCTTAACATGCATAAAAATTGTATTCATGAAAATTAGGCATAAACCTCAATCCAGCTCTCCAATTAAGTGCCTTTGTAGTCACTCCTAAACCAGGCTTTCAGGCCTCCAACATTTCAAAGGAGGGGCAAAGAGAGAGTTGTGGGTAATTTATAATCTTCCCTGATTATATTCTCAATGGACACTGAATGAAATTTAGAACTAGAAAGTCCTGTCAGCTAAAGTGGAGGGACTCTCAAGGGGACTTGGACTTCAAAGACTTCATTGTAGGGAAATGGGAACTGAGCTACAAGCACCTGGATACTACACCCAGAAGTTAGAAAATTGGATCATATATATCGCCCACCCCCAGCACACTAGGCGGAGGCCCTGAGAAGGACCCTAACAGGGCCTCCCAGCTCCCTCCTAGCTCCCTATGTGTAACCTTGCTGCTCTGACATCCTGTAGATGGCTTCACCTGTCAGTCCATTAGATAACAAGCCTATTAACTTCCACCAAAACTACCTGCCACACAAAATGAGCTTCACTATCTAGAATTCTATTTTGAGCTTAATTTGGGCTAAAAATGAGTCATTTTAAAAGTTCCTACTACTGGCTGCATTTGTTTTACTGGCATTCAAAGAAGTACTGAAGGAACAACACTACCATGTGGGGAGTATGAATCCATAACTTTGGGACAGGAGACTGGGATGGAAGATTTCTAGACAAAAAAAAATAAAAAAAGACGACACCAGAGAGGGCAGGGGAAGAGATCTAATGTATCAGAAGAATCACCACATAGCAGAGAGGTTACTTGAAACAAACATTAAAGTTTGAGTAGGTCTGAATTGTCCCCTCTGCCTGCAAACCTTAAGGAAATAAGTGAATCCAAGTCCCTAATGCACTCACTTAAACCAGCCTTCTGTATGAAAAGGCCAAGTGCTGTAGAGGCTGGCCAGGCCACTCATGGCACCTGGAGCAGTGTTTCCTTTTGGCACCTGGGATAAAATCCACACTTTTCCTATGGCATCTAAGGTCCTGAGTTATCTGTCCTTCCCACTCATGCAACTGAGCTCAAACATGCAGGCCTGTCCCAGCCTCATTTTCCCATGCTCTCCCCTCTGCTTCATCAGCCACCCCCTCTTACCAGGCTGGCTCCTCTCCTGTAGGGTTTCAGCTTACAGGTCCCTTTCTGAGGTGGCTTTCTCTGACCACCTAACCTATGGAAGAAAGGTGCTCTGCAGATGTTCTAATCAGACCTTGGTTTCTTTGTAATTTTTGTATTGTGTTTGCCTGTTGACTGTGTTCCACTTGTCTAAGCCAGGAGGTAGCAAACATTTTTTTTGTAAAGGGCCAGACTGTGTACTACCTCCTATTTATGTTATATACTCCTTTTTTAAAAAAAAAAAACCTTTAAAACTGTAAAACCATGATCAATGAGCTATACAGAAAGGGGCAGCGGACTACATTTAGCCGTAGGCTATAGTTTACCAATTGCCCAGACCAGTGCCCTGTGGCTCCTTAGATGTGCTCATTAGCTATTTGTTAGCTCAAAATCAAAGGTGTCCCACTGACAAGCTTAGGATCAGTGCCATTGATCAGAAGATGTAAGTGAACTGTTCCTTTTGTGCAGCATTTAATGTGAATTCTTTTAAGTGATGAGTAGTTAGGGTAGGATTTCGAACCTTTTTCATCTCATGGTACACGTAATTACTAAAATTCTGTGGCACGCTAAAAATTTAATTTTGTGCCAATTTGACCCCCAAAAATGTATAATTTTGGTTCATTTACATGGGATAGCTATTATTGTGTTGGCTGTTGTTACTTTTTTATTTGACAATCCAAGGGAAAAGGGGTCAGTACCCCTGATCAAACAATCAGGTATTGAATGTTTTAAAACTTCTTGTGGCACACCAGTTGAAAATCGCTGTATTAGGGAGTAATCAGAAAAGCAAAAATACAATAAAGTAAAATTCCTATTTGTATTAAAACCACCTAAAATTTAAGATGGAAAGAAAGTTCTGAAAGATAACTGCTTATTACTCCTCACAGTAACCCTAAGAGGTAGGTTATTACCTACACTGCATAGAAATTCAGCTTAGAAGTTAAACTCTTTGCCCAATGTCACACATGTGGTATGTGTGAAGATGAGGAGACACAAATGGAGGTCAGTCTTGATGCAAAACCCTAATTAATATAAATAATTTTTTTAAGTGCTATTACTTTCCAACAAATTGTCTCTTTGAACAACTTATTAGCTCTCCCAGGTTCATCTAATCAAATATTATGCAGATTATAGTGGAAGCTGGGTTGAGCCCCCTAATTTCCTGGGCTGAGGCATTCATTCCCCAGCCTGCTAGGAGTGATGGCAGCTCTACAACTCAAAACTGAGCCCCCCTGCAGGAAATGCCCTCAGTAGAAGGGAGCCACCTCACCCAAGTTCATGCACCCTCTCAGGCACCCCCATTATCCAATGACTGATACATGGCAAGTGTAAGTGTGTGAAGGCCCAATCCCCTTGAGTCCAGGTGGGATGACTCAGAAGAGCCCTCCGAACTCCAGAGCTCCCTATGGAGCCAGGGGATGCTTTCCTGGGGCTATGCAAGGGCTACACAGCCCATCTCTAGTCTCTGCCCAAACCTCTTCCACTCAGCAGAGGTTGATCCTAAGAGTGCTTTCCAATAAACTTCCCCCATGAAAATCTCATCTCAGAATCTGTTTCCAAGGACCCTAACCTAAATTAGCACAGGTTTCTTTCTGTTCTTGCTCAAGTCATTGGCAAAATGATTCAGAACAAGTGAAGGGTAACACATGATGAATACCGCTGGGGCCAGGGTTCTTGGGCTGTCCTTGATCTCGAAGAATTTATATACAAAACTGTGTATGTGCTTACACGCATTTTTATAGGAAAGTGGCAGTAGTTATACTGGCTTTACAAAGGGATCTGTGATCCAAAAGACTAAAAACCATAGCACTGCAAACCACAGGCCGACATTGATCCATTGTAAACATCAAGTTTGATCCATTATAAACATCAACTTTTTTCTTAGAGTGGTTATTTAATTATATATAAATCTATCCAATGATCTTATACATACTACATTTTGTTTCTATCTTATTTAAAAATAATACCTTAGGAGGTGGTGTCAAACACCGTGTTGAAATGTTGGCTTCAGAGCTCCTCTGAAATAGCTAATTCAACTGAGTGTAAAACTGATTTTGTTAAGGCAACTAGACTCTTTGCTATGTCCCTGAATTCCTCTTTAACCACATTTTTAAAACATTTCCAGAACGAAAGTAATTCTCTTTGATGGAGAAGACAAATGAAACAGGACTTGAGTAATTCTCCTGTCTGGCATCAGTTAACAATAGAACATCTGCCCCACCTCGAATCTACCACTTTCTCCTTGTTTCTCTCACTCAAAAAATATCTAAAATTTAGTCTTAAAAAATTAGTAATTAGTAAAGCCATGGTTAATTTATTCTGGCTCCAAACAATCTAACCATTCCTGTTATCCTTGGTTTTGCCCCAAGCCTCAGATCGTTTTAGACCTCGCACTATCTCAGGCTCTTGTGCCTAACATAACCCTTCCCAGCTTGTGCCTTGTCTGCCCATGCAACCCTCCTCCTTCTCCTTCCACATTTTGTACATGTTCTTTTCTATGCAGACTCTTGGAGTAAAGTTAAAGATTCATTTTCCTACCTCTCAAAATAACTTTCAGAAAAACTGTCACCAGTAGAAGACCTTCTTAAAGCTTCACTATTACCAACCTGATGAACCGTGGAGCCGCCAGAACCCTGAGCATCCGAAGAACGGGTCACGGGAAGTGGAGGTACAAGATCCGTTTTTGAGCTGTGGAGAGTTTTAGAATTATTTCTGATTTCTGAGGATCACAATTTGAGCCGAAAGAGGGCTACAGCACGGGGTGCATGTTTTATACACCTTTGTGTTCTTCACAGCACCCACCACAATGCTTCACACAGAGAGGTGTTGCATAAATGTTTCTGAAGTAAGTGGAATAGGTTAATTTGCCCCAAATCAAAGCAAATAAATAGAAGAATCAAGAATAAAACATGTGCTTTCTTACTGTGACATGTTGTATAAATGATGTTTTGTTTCTAACAAGTATTACCCATTTGTACTTTTTTTATCAACCTATGGTATTACATAGACAGCCATTACCTACATTTTATAAACAAAACAAAAAGCAAAACCTGGCCTATACCTCTCTCCACTGGGCTAGCCTATCTCCCAATTTATTAATGTTTATCTAAGTTTTAAGCCTTAAATCAGAGTTTATTGGTTAACATTCCTACCCAGCAATACAAAGTTCATGAATTTCTATGATTATAGTACTTTTACAAATGGATGCATAATTACCTCATTAACATACTCATTTAAAATATATCACCTATCATTTCAAGCGAGATAATGGTCACTTTCCTCACAAGAAAAAAATAAATAACGCAAAGAAATAAACTACTGTAATAAGATATGTGCTGTAGTAGAAGACAAAATGCCATCAAACTGGAAAAAAAATTATCTTATGCCAACTTCTCTTAAATATGGCTGCATCATTCACAATAGAATAGCTTGTGCACTTTTTTCCTTTTCAAAGCTCTAGTGCATAGCTTAGAAGTGGCATGATTTAGCCTAAGTGTGGTCTAGATCTGCACTACCCAAAATGGTAGCCACTAGCCAGCCACACATGGCTACTTACATTAATTAAAATAAATAATAATGTTTAGCTTCGTTCACACCAACCACATTTCAAATATTTAATAGCCACAGGTATAAAACATTTCTATCATCACAAGAAGTTCTGTTGGACTGTGCTGTGCTGGAGCCTCGAGGTGATGACGTAGCCAGGCCTACTTACTTCACTTCTGATAGAACAGAACGCTCGCCATCTGAACACTGGGACCTTCGATACTGGCGGTAACTTCGAGGAGAATGAGAATGTCTGATTCGGATTGGGTCACCTTGAGTCCTGAACAAACAACAAAAAAATATGAAGGCACACACTGTAAGACAGAACAGGATAATCCCTTGCTTTTGATACCACAAAGGAATAATGACTTTGAGAATTTTAAAAAATTAAAAAATCGAGCCCTGGCTGGTGGCTCAGTGGACAGGTGCCAGCCTATGAACCGAAAGGTTGCTGGTTCGATTCCTAGCCAGGGCACATAACCAGGTTGTAAGCCAGATCTCCAGCCAGGTCCTTAGCTGGAGGCAGGTCAAAGGCAACTATACATTGATATCTCTCTCCTGTTCTTCCTCCCTCCCTGCCCTTCTCTTTAAAAATAGTGAACAAAATCTTAAAAAAAAAGAAAAATCTTGGAAATCCTAAATGGCTTAAATTTCACAAGCTAACAACAGAAAACTGCTCCCTCAGCCATACCCAAAAGTGAAACTCTCTATAGTATTTGTATGTACATGCATATTACTTTTAACCATTAAATTGTAATGAAATTATTCCCTATGGTTGAATTCTCTCCAGAAGTGTCAAAGAAAAAAATTCTACAACTCAGACAAAATGGCATTCCTACCAGAAAAAGCTGGTCACTGTCTAGCTACTAACTCACCTGTCATTAAGAATTCAGTCTTTGGCCTAAAGATGAGGGAGCTGGGGGATGGAGATGGGGATGGTGTGTACCAATGTACAATTTGACTGGAGTGAAAAGGAATGAAATAGACTCCTATTTTCTCTTAACCATTATAGCCAGGCAGAAAACTGAGTCAGTGGGTCATCTGCTGCATCCTACACTGAGTGGTGACTAGGAAATCCCTATGCTTTCATGAAGCATATTCAATGTGCTAGTTCTGTGATAGGGATTGGATTGGATTTACATGATGGGGTTTTGTGGTCAACATAATTCTCTTAATGTTAAATAATAGATCAATGAACATCTCAAAAGGGGAATTTATATCTTAAAATTACCATCAGGCCCTGGCTGGTGGCTCAGTGGATAAGGTGCTGGCCTGCGAACCCAAAGGTTGCTGGTTTGATTCCCCAGCCAGGGCACATAACCAGGTTGCAAGCCAGGTCCCCAGCCAGGTCCGTAACTGGAGGCAGGTGAAAGGCAATCTCACACTGATGTCTCTCTCTGCCTCTCCCCCTTCCCCGCTCTCTGGAAATAATAAATAAAAATTTTAAAAATAATAAAACAAGATAAAATAAAATTGCCATCAGTCATCAAAAATTCATTTGTACCCACCATACACAAACAGTTAATAGGAGCTAATAGTGATGGTGTACAAAAGGAGAAGGATTAGCTTTAATACACCCTTTCTTCCTCTTACCCTATAGTTCTTTTTAATTTTAGTTAAAATGTAAAGACAAATTTAAGCACTGCATAGAGAGTTAGGATGAATTACTGACTTTGAAATACTAATAAAACTTCTGTGAAAAGATTTTCAAAAGCACACTTACTCTATTTTAGTGTATGGAATCTCTTTTAATTGTTCTTCTGACAATCCAGAAGGATCCACAAGTTCCTTCCTAGAAGGGAATAAGAAAATTAAAGTTGTGATGTTGGTATAAATACTAATACCTTTCACAAGTCATCCCAAAACATGGTATTTAGCAAACGTAATACAAATAGAAGCCAGGAACAAAGATTTAAAGACTAGAATGTATTCAAGGAAAAGGGGAGGAAAACCTTTTCAGTAGCTTTTCTGCTTTCTTCCAATGTATCCTTATCTAATGTAGATGGCTCTGCAGCTACTGTGAATTTCTCTACAAAATTCTGCATCACCCCCCTGTCGTTGGTGTCATTCTTTTCCTTCTGAATTTGTTTTCCTTGGTGTTTATTTGTAAAGTATTAGCCTGTCTGAGGCCCAATTACAGGCCAGGCTAAGTGGCCTCAGGAGCAGAGATGCCGGGCTGCTGGTTTGGCTAGGCGCCACCACTGTGAGTTCCATGTTCCCCGTGACAATGGCAATGAAGAGTTTGACAGGCTTCAGCCCTGGGCTGCCCCTTAGTGTCAGTGGTCTTCCTCGTCAATGGCTTAAAACTGCTCGGGTTTTAAAACAAAGGAAAAAAAACCAGTACTCACTGAATATGCTTCCATAACTCTTCTTTAGCTTGGATATCAGGGCTTCTCCTATAAATTGAGAAAACACCACTCATCTCTGCAAACATGCTTCATCTAACAATCTCACAGCTAACTTAAGCAGAGCTGCAACATGAATGGTTTTCAGACTGTGAAGTTCTCATTTGCCAGCTGAGATGAAAAAGAAAGGCTGGGCAGGGAGAGCTCATGTGGGGTGGTTAATAGAAAGACACCAGGATAATTTATCAGTTGGCACCACTGAAGAAAAATCACTTTTAAAGCAGCCATAACCAGGGCTCCAATTAATGACAGAGTTTGGAACTGCTGGGGCAAATACACCCACCTTCCAGTGGTGATATTACAATGAAGAACAATTTGAGGCTTCTCTTTCCAGTCCTTGTAGTTATTTTTAAGTCAAGGGGGGGGGGGAAGCCCATATCCTGATTGTTAATAAAAAGATTCCCAACATGAACAGCAACTTGAAGGGAAAGGAAATGGTGGGACTGCCCAGGCAGGCAGACTGCAAGCCACACTGATCCACCTTTCGTGTTACAACTGATGCTGTGTTTCTGGGCAACAGCAGGCACCCACAAATGTTGTCACCCTCCATATGGCCCTTGCCATCCCTATGTACAGCCCACAAATCCCTTCTGCAAGAATAACTCATAGGAAATAGTTACACCACTAGCTTTAAGTTCCTAGAATGAAAAATTCAAAGTCAGCATTCATGTGTTCGTATTCTCCATAATAGCAATGAATAGTAGACATCTATTAGCCATGCAACTGTTGCCATAGCATGTTTTTTTCCTAGTGAGAAAATGATAAGCTTTCATCAGTCCTTTCAAGAGAACTGAGGTCTAATAATGGGCCCAAAGAAAGGAACCAAGCTCAAACAATTAAAAGGTCTAGAGATAAGCAAAGCCATGCATATACATGGCCCTGTGGAATTTTATATTCATAATCCCCATCAGCATTTTCAGGCTTAATATGATTTTCAACATATGATATTATCATTGCTTTCATTTTTCTCACTTAATAAAGGCACCATAAAGCATTCTGGTAGGGCTTTCTAAGCCCACAGAATATAATAAGCTACTTTTTAGCACTGAATTGACCTAGTGTTTACCCTTTGTAGAAAAGAATAAATCTGTCTGGTAAAGATCTTTCATTCAATTCAAAAGGTGTGAAAACATGGATGATAAAGGGAAGGAATAAAGCCTTGGTCTCAGACATTAAAACATGATATTGTTAATAAATTTTGTTATAATGATAAAATTATATGATTAAAAATATCTAAAGAAGTGCTTCCTTGGAAGGATTTCCTGTATGGGATCCACCTTTTCTACATTGGGCTGGCCCAATTTACTAGACAATATGTTACCCATTAAATTATACTGACAGAGAAGGTGCCAATATTAAAAACAGTAACAGTGTATACTTCTGAGTGTTAGAATTGCAGGAATTCTACTTTCTTATTTAGACTTCTCTCTCTCTCTCTCTCTCTCTCTCTCTCTCTCTCTCTCTCTCTCTCTTTTAGCTGAGAGAATTTCCTACCTTAATTATAAGAAAAGGAAATGACATTGGGAATTTTCATATTAAAAAAAAAATTTGGCCCTGGCTGGTGGCACAGTAGATAAGGTGCCAGCCTGTGAACCCAAAGGTCGCTGGTTCGATTCCCAGCCAGGGCAACATAACCAGGTTGCAACCCAGGTCTCCAGCCAGGTCCATAGCTGGAGGCAGGTGAAAGGTAACCATACATTGATGTTTCTCTCTCTCTCTGCTTCTCTCCTTGCCCCTCTCTCTAAAAATAATAAATAAAATCTTTTTTAAAAAATTACTATTGCTGCAATTCCACAGGAATTCCTTTCATTCCCATCTCACAAGAATTAGCAGAAATGTTATCTTAACCTGAATGACAATATCAGTCCTTCCATATGTCCTTCAGGACCATAAATATGGGTCCTGAAAGATTCAGGAATTTGGTCTAGATGTTTAAGATCTACAGCATTTTCAGTGACATATTTAACTACACTGAGTTTCAAGATAACCAGCAGTTTCAAACAGCTTTAAGGCAGGGGAAACTTCCAAAGCTTAAAAACAGGCTAATTTCCTCAATTGCTAGACCACCTGTGATTTACTAAATGTAAACATATGCTAATGAGGAATGTATTATTTTCATGCTCACATCTGCACACATGTAATCAATAATTTAGGATGAATTCATGATCAGGAGCTCAAAAGGATTTTGTAGTTTAGAAAGCTGTGAAATTTTAAGTCATTTTTCTTCATTAAAAGGCCCTTAATTATACAGATGTTTTACTTGAACTCCCCAAATAAGTTCCTAAGAAAATAGAACCCTGAGTTGTCAACAGATACATATATATATATATGTAGTCCTTACATTGGTCCAATATTTTTTTAAAGTTCTTAGAATTTTTATTTTTTTAAATATTTTATTTATTACTTTTAGAGAGGGGGGAAGAGAGAGAGGCAGAGAGGGGGAAAGACATCAATGTATGGTTGCCTTTCACCTGTCTCCAGCTATGCACATGGCTGGAGACCTGGCTTGCAACCTGATTATGTGCCCTGGCTGGGGAATCAAGCCAGCGACCTTTGGGTTTGCGGGCCAGCACCTTAACCACTGTGCCACCAGCCAGGGTGGTCCAATATTTTTTTTTTTAATCCCTCACCCACACCTTATAGCAGTAGCCCAATTTAAATTAATATTCATCTTCAGAGAAATTAGTTTAATGAGACAACATTCAGAATCCATTTTCCTTTTTCAAAACCCTAAAATAATAACATTTCTTAAGTCTACCAAGTATTTAAACCTCATCATTGCATATATGTATAATCTTCTACATTCTCCAAATACTCCATTTATATTACCTTGAAAATATTATAAAATAGTATATAATATTCTATATTTTGTGTACTATTTTACAGTTAAAGTAATAAATATGGCAGCATTTAACTTACTATTTTTGTGATCTTACAACTGGCCACTACTCTAAAAGGGAGCTTAGAGCTGAAAATGTTACTAAGAAAACTAAGTTCACAGCACATCTTTATTTTAAGGAACCCAAAGCGCTTAATAAACATCTCAGTAGTTCCTCATCATATTTTCTTAGTGGGCAGAATAGCCATGAGCAGGAGATGCCTTAATACCCGCCTCCTTCCCCTTCCCCTGCTCACAATTAAGGAATGCTTAGAAGCCTGGGAAGCCAGCATCCCAGCCACCGAAGACTGCTCAGGAGTCGGTGCAGGGGCTTCGTGCTAAACCTTTATCTAAAGCACCAGACTTCTTTCTGTGTTTAACTAGAGCCATCATTTCACCCTGACAACCTTATCTTCCACATTATCAACATTTTTGGGGTTTTTTTCCTCAATCAAAACAGTAAGACATTATTGCCACCAGAGGGAGCCTGAGTCTTCTCCCGACAGCAGTTGAACCTAGAGCTATTGTTTCAGTTAGCTTCAACGCCTGCTCCAAATACCCCAACAGCAAAGGTTCACCCGTGAAGAAAAGCAGTTTCATCCAAGTTTTCTAATGATAGGTAAACATGAATGGCACATCACCGCAGCGGAAAAATGTACTAGGTAGAACTATGCTTCTCAATGTTTTACTAGATAAGATCCAATCATGTTCCGGCATGAGTTTTAGGAGAGGTTTTGTATTTTATACTGATGTATGTGTCTGGTGTTGAATAATGAATACAATTCTCTAGATTTTTCACTGGGGATTTAAAAACAGAATGAAAAATCACGTATGAATGCAGTATAACATTCTAGACCAGTGAATACCTCCCAATAGCAATTTATAGATACTGCAGTAGGACGTCAAGAAGACAAAGAGTCCTCCCTCTACCCATGGGGAGGCACCCCAACACCCCCAACTGGATGTCTAAAATTGGGTATTACTGAACCCTATAGATATTGGGTTTTTTTCTAATCATACATAGTTTAATTTATAAATTAGTCACAGTAAGATATTAACAATAACTAATAACAAAACAGAACAATTGTAATATATTTTAAAAAGTTATGCAAATATGGCCTCTTCACTTATTGGAAGCCCTGCACTTTACAGCTTCTCTTTAGTATATTCAAATGCTTTGGGGCCATTATGAAGTGAAGTAAGAGTGACTTGAACACAAGCACTGTGATACTGTGACAGTTAATCTGGTAATCCAAATGGGTATTGAGTGACTAACAGGCAGGAAGTGTACACAACTTGGACATTTACATGCTGGGCAGGACGGAGTGGGACTACGGGCGATTTCTTGATGTTGTGCAGAACAGCGTACAATTGAATAGTTATTGTTTGTTTGTTTCTGGAATTACCTATTTAATATTTCCAGATCGCAGTTAACCATGGGTAACAAACTACAGAAAGCAAAGCCGTGGGTAAAGGGGCCTACTTTATGGGAGTAAATGAGGAATAAGTAGTTGAGCGTATATCGGAAATCCCAAATACGCTTATAAGTGTATATAACTTTCATTACTTTATTCAGATTCTGCTCTACCCATGTTTCCACTTTTTAAAAAAGCTGTAGTGGTTCTGGTTCCTAAATTCTCATAGACTCAAATTTTAATTTTTATGTGAGTTGACCCCACCCCACTCTCTCCACTTCTTACCTCCCTCCTCATCTCAAGGGAAAAAAACTCAAATACCTTCTAAGTTTCTAGAAAATAACAAAGACCTAGAGAACTTACTAATTATATTTATGATGTCACAGGTGTACTTGACATATGTGACTGACTTAACATTCAGCAAAGTCCCATGAGGATGGCATTACCTGTGCCATAGAGATGACAGTGAAAGTTGAAGATTAGGTAATAAACGAACATTGATAGGCAGAATGTAGACAGAGGTCTGACCATAGCAGCCAGCAGATACTTTCTTAATTGTCAACAAACCTCAGGTTTTTAATATCATAGCTTCAATAAAAGAGCCCAGTTTGTCCTATATAAAGTAACACATCATCTTATAGAGTTGTAACACTAGTTGCCTACTTGAAATTTCCATTTGATTGTTGGTTTCTCAAGCCTAATGAAGCAAACATCTTGACACTCTTTCCCCACACATCCCTGGCCTTTATTACCCCATTCTCAGTAAGACAGCATGGCTACCCACTCCATCCATCAACCCTAAGCTAAAATTCATCCATGATATTAGGCTGGCCAAAATGTTCTTTTTTTTTCTTTTCTGTAAGATGTCTCCGGTAGCACTTAGTCTTCTTTTAGCTTCATTTGAAATAATTTTGTTAGACTGTATTTGTGACAGCTGCCATATCAGCATGCATTTTTAAAAAAATCAAAATTGGTGATTTTCATGTGGCCATTTTAATATTGAAGATGGAATAAAATACGCAACCTTTTCAGCGTATTATGCTTTATTATTTTAAGAAAGGTAAAAACACAACTGAAATGCAGAAAAAGATTTGTGAAGTGTATGGAGAATGTGCTGTGATTGAGCAAACATGTCAAAAGTGGTTTGCAAAGTTTCGTGCTAGAGATTTCTCACAGGAGGATGTTCCACAGTTGAGTAGGCCAGTTGAAGTTGACAGTGATCAAATCAAGACATTACTTGAAAACAATCAATGTCCTAGCACATGGGAGATAGCCAACATAATCAAAATATTCAAATCAATAAGTTGCTTGTGAAAATTAAAAACATGTCTTTTATTTTATGGAAAAACCACAGACTTTTTGGCCAACCCAATACCTCTCACACTATGAATCTGTCAGCTCTACTTCCAAAATGTATATTCACCCACTTCATTTCCATCACCACCACCACCACCACCACCACCATCTTTACTAAGTTAAAACTGTATCTCACACCTGGATCACTGCAAGGGTTTTCCAATTACTCTTCCTGTTTTCTTTCTTCCTCAATCTGCTTTTTACCAAGCAACCAGGCTGACTTGAACAAATTACTCTTCAGATATTTTCCCCAGCATTTAAATAAATGGATTTTTAAAAAACTGCACTTTGGCCTTATCAGCTCTATAATTAATCAATAAAATTTAGTCACAAAGTGATCCCAAACATTTGCAAAATGTGTTTGTTTGTTGTAGAACTAAATTTCAGGGTGGTACACATCAAACTCTTACTGGAGTTTTTCTTGTAAACTGGATTGTCTGAGATAATCCTCTATGTGAGCTAGTATATTTATTAATACTATGTAGATAAAACTTACAAGAAAGTTTAAATGATTTTAAATGTAAAGTACCATTAGGTTCTTTTCGATTTCAGTTGATCTGATAGACCCAATATCCAATTTAAAGATATTTCTCCACCTGAAAAGAGTCTTCCTGAATTTTTGCTTCAGGCCACATGGAAGTACCTGTTATCAGACATGCCCTTCAATCTTCAAGAACTATAAAATAAAACAAAATGGCCTGACTGGTGTGACTCAGTGGATTAAGCGCTGGCTTACAGACCAAAAGGTCACGGGTTCAATTCCCAGTCAGAGCACGTGCCTGGGTTGTGGCCAGGTCCCCAAGTTGCGGACACGTGAAATACAGCCAAGTGATGTTTCCCTCACACATAGGTGTTTCCCTCACTCTCTTTCTCCCTCCTTTCCCCTCTCTCTAAAAATAAATAAATAAAATATTTTAAAAAGTAATGTACAAAGCAATTGTTTTTCAGACATTGGGCAACAGGCATCATAAGACTGTGATCTTTGAGGGAAACAAAAAAATAAACAAGTCCGCATTTGCTCCAGTTTTCTACCTGGGGGCACACTCCCAGCGTAAGGCAATGAGGTAGAGCTCAAAAGGCAGTAGTCTCATAGGGCTGAGAACGCTGAGATCCAACTCTGAGGCTGTTGATGAGGACGCAGGATAAAAGAAAAGGGACCCAAAGTCTGAATGGGGTTTTCTCTTACAAGGTTGCTGAGAACATTCACTTCACTGTACACATAAGCAGAGCATGACTATGAGGCCTAACAGAGAGCAGCTGCTGCAGGACTGGAAGGTGACAGAGATATGCCAGTGTCAAGTGGCAGGAGACAAAGTTCTATTGCAGCCACATGTGGAGAAACCATGCGGAGCACTGTGAGCATTCAACCGAGACTCCAGACAGGCCAGGCGTTCAGAATAAGGATCAAGCCTAAAGTAAAGGACACATCCTAAGCTAATGACAAAATCTGAAAGCGTGAAAAATAAGATCAAGAGGCTCCAACAGTATTTTTAGCTGCCTGCCAGAATATCATTTGACATAATCCAAACCTACAAATGTTGTCATCTAAAATTTCCAGCATCTAATAAAAAAATTACTGGGCATGAAGTGAGATAAAGAAAATGTAACCATAATCTAGGCAAAAATATGGATATAGTAAATAGACAAAACATTTCAGCAGATACATTTTTAAAAAACAAAACTGAAATTCTAGAAAAGGAAAGTATAACATTCAGTAAGTGAATCTGATAGCAGATTAACAGATTGAATTATTCATGGGAGAAAGGAGGTTGATGAAGTTGAAAATAGGTCAACAGAGACTATCAAAACTGAAAAAAAGGGAGAAAACAAATTTAAAAAATGTCAGAACCTCAAATGCTTGTGAAGTAATAGTCAATGGTCTAACATGTATACAGTTTGATGCCCAAAAGGAGAAGAGAGAATAGGTCAGAGAAAAGATCAGAAAAATAATGGCCAAAAATTTATCAACTTAGGTGGAAAACAGCAAACTACAGGAACAACAACAACAACAAAAAAAGGTAAATATAAAGAAAACCATAGTCAAATACCTAAAATCTAAAGATAAAACAATCATAAAAGCCACTGATGGAAAGACAAATCCATATAGTGCATAGATTAACAAAGGCTATCTTCTTATTGAGATGACAGATCAGAAGACAACAGAACAATCTCTTTAAAGCGTGAAAGAAAAACTATCAACCCAGAATTCTGTAGCTAGTGAAAAAAAAATACATGTTATAAACAAGAGTAAAATTGAGACATTTTTATATAATATAAACTGGATTTATCACATGCAGGCTTGTAGCACAAGAAATGCTGACAAGGAAAATGGGATATCAGATTTAGGGGAAAAAATAGACCACACTGGTAAAAGTAAATATGTGGGTAACTGTTCATTTTCTATTGTTACTGTATCAGGCAAAGTTACCATCTCATAGTTCTGTAGGTGGGAAATATGACAGAGGTCTCACTGGACTAAAATCATGGTGCTGCATTCTTTTCTGGAGGCTCCAGATGTAAATTCATTCCCCTGCTCTTTCAACTTTGAAATGCTGCCTCCTTTCTTTGGCTTCTGGCCCCTTCCTCCATCTGCAGCAGCAGGTTAAGTTCTTCTCAAACTGAATCATTCTGACTTCCTTTTCTGTCTTCTCTTTCCCTTCTTAGGCCCTTGTTATTTTTTTTATTTTTAAGATTTTATTATTTTTAGAGAGGGGGTAAGGGAGGGAGGCAGACAGGGAGACAGACATCAATGTATGGTTGCCTTTCACCTGCCTCCAGCTACGGACCTGGCTGCAGACCTGGCTTGCAACCTGGTTATGTGCCCTGGCTGGGGAATCGAACCAGTGACTTTTGGGTTCACAGGCCGGCGCCTTAATCCACTGTGCCACCAGCCAGGTCCCCTTGTTATTTTTTACAAAGATTTTATTTATTATTTTTAGAGAGAGGGGAAGGGAGGAGGCAGAGAGGGAGAGAAACATCAACGTATGGTTGCCTTTCACCTGCCTCCAGCTAGGGGCCTGGCTGCAGACCTGGCTTGCAACCTGGTTATGTATCCTGGCTGGGAATTGAACCAATGACCTTTGGGTTCGCAGGCTGGTGCCTTATCCACTGAGCCACCAGCCAGGGAAGGCCCTTGTTATTTTGAGCCTACTTAGATATTTCAGGATAATCTCCCCAACACAAGGTCAACTAATTAACAATCTTAATTAGATCTGCAAACTTAATTACCTTTTACCATCTAACAAAATATTCACAAGTTATGAAGATTAAGACATAGAATACCTAAAAGGCTATTTTTCTGCCTACCACATTAACAATAATTTTTTTCTCTTTTCTTGATTTCTTTTTAAAACAACTTACTATTTTAGTAAAGAAAAATAACATTCTAATATGGGGTTACTAAGATGCAATATATATATACATATATATATGTATATATATATACACACACACATACACACACACGCACATACACGCACACGCACACACAAATACAGGGTGTGCATGATCAATTGGCAAAATTTTAGTAAAATAAACAATGTATCACAAAAGTGTTATATTTTAAAATAAATTTATTCTTATATGTAAATACATAAACGTAGTCATTTTTTAATTTGTTCAAAAAAGTCTCCATTTGCTGCAATAATAGACTTGCTTCAACTTGGGAATCTTAAGCATGTTTTCATTAACTTTTTTTTATCCATGGACATCATCATGTTTTCAATCGTAGCTTTAATAGTCTCTTTATTGGAATGAGGTTGTTTATTAACTTCTCTCTCACAAATGCTGCATACGTAATAGCCTAAAGCTTTGCATCTGGTGAACTAGGCAGCCAGATTTCCTTTGACCAGAATTCAGGAACATTGACACTGAGAAATTCTTGCACCTTTTTGGTGTTATGTGCTGGTGCACCATCTTGTTGAAAGAGAAAATGATGTCCATTTGCAACTTGCTTCATCCACAGTACAACTATTTATCTCAAAATGTCAAGGTAAACATCTTGGATCTTCATTGATGATTTCCTGGATTCTGTGTACAATATCTGGACTTGAGTGATCCTTGCATAACTTATGCATTTTCCTTGTTGGTGTGGTGACATTAGGATCATACACTTTCTTCACATTGTAAACTGTACGTAAAGGGATGTTATGGAAGTCTGCAATTTCCTTAGCAGTTGGCCCTGCACACAGTCTAGAAAATATGGTTGCTCTAACATCATATTCCTTCAACATGATGGTTGCTCTCAAAATTTAATACTTTATATCTGAAACAATGATGTTAAATAATAACCTTAGAAACACAGTTTTTCAAAATTAATAAGAAGCACATAAAATAAGGTGATGTAACATTATTGCCAATTGATCGCACGTGTGTGTGCGCGCGCGCGCGTGTGTGTATAATAGCACAGAGAACAAAGGGAGGGAATAAATAGAGCTATATATTTCCAATGTTTAAAATTTTATGTAAAATGTTATATTAATTCTAAATGGACTGTGATAAATTAAGGAATCATACCGTAACTCAGAGAGAAAGCACTAAATAATTTTTTAAAGTGTAGGTAAGCTGTCAAAAGAAAAAGTATAACAGAGTACCAAAAATATTCAATTCACATAAAATACATTAGAGGAAGAACAAGCCAACAAAGAAACAGATGCAGCCCTGGCTGGTGGCATAGTGGATAAGGCGCCAGCCTGCGAACCTAAAGGTCACTGGTTCCCAGCCAGGGCACATAACCAGGTTGCAAGCCAGGTCTCCAGCCACATCTGTGGCTGGAGGCAGGTGAAAGGTAACCATACATTGATGTTTCTCTCCCTTCTGACTCCCTCCCTTCCCCTCTCTCTGAAAAATAATAAATAAAGTATTTTTTAAAAAACAAATAGGTGCAATAAATGGGATAAAAGAGCCAGAGGGTAAACTTAAGCCTCCAAAATATTAACAATTACATTCATTGTATATATACTAATCATTTCATTTAATAGGTAGAGATTGTCAGACTGAACTGAAAAACAAGACCAACTACATGCTGTCTACAAGAAAGGGGCTTTAAATATAAAGATATACTCAGGTTTAAAGTAAAATGATTAAAAGGATAAACCATGCAAACAGTGAGCATAAGAAAGATATAAATGGCTATGTGTGTATATAGGGGTGTGCGTATAGAGGACATAAAAAAATATCAGAATAAAGAAGATATTTTTAAAGGGTCAATTCATCAGAAGACAAAACACACACACACACACACATACACACACACAAATATGTATGCATGTAATGAATTTCAAAATAACTTGAAGCAAAAAGTAACCAAACTAAAAGGCAAAACAGACAAATCCACAATTATTGAAAATTTTAACATCCCTTTCAATGGCTGAGAAGTACACACAGGAATCAGAAAAGCCAGGCAATCACAGCATGGTGTGCTGACTAGATCTACTTGGCATTTACAGACAATATCCAGTGACTGAGAATGCACATTCTTTTCAGGTGCACAGATCACTCATCATTAAAGATCACGTGATAAATATTAAAACAAGTTTCAGTTTCAAAGGATTAAAACCTTAGATTATTTTAGTGGAATTAAATTAAAAATAAATAGTAATGAGTGTCTAGCAAATCTCCAAGTATCTGGAAAAGAAACAACACCTACTATAAAAAATCCATTGTCAAAAAAATAACAGGAGAAATTTTAAAATATTTTTAACTTCATGACAATGAAAATAATGCTTATCGAAATACGTGAAATATATTCACTCTGGCTGGGTAGTTCAGATGATTACAGTGTATTCCTGATACCACAAGGTTATGGGTTTGATATCTGGTCAGGGCACATACAAGAAACAACCAATGAGTGCATAAATAAGTAGAACTACAAATCAATCTCTCTCTCTCCCTCTGAAATCAATTAATAAAAGAAAATATGTGAGCTATAAAGCAGGGCTTAAAGAGAAATATGACTTCATGGTTATTTTTAAAAAGAAGAGAGGTTTAATTAATGTCCCCTTAAGAACACTGAAAAAGAAGACCAAACGAAAGACAACATGGAAGAAAGCAACAAAAGATGAAAATCAATAAAATAGACAATAGAAAACAGAGGAAATCAACAAAACCCAAAACTAGTTCTCTGAAAAGACAGAATAAGAAAAAATAAAGAGCAAACACACATTATCAACATTAGGAATAAAAGAATAATATCAAGATAGATGGTAAAAGGATATTATTTTTATGAACAAAATTTTGCTAACAGATATGACAACTAAGATAAAATTATCAAAAATGCTTTTAAAAACATGTATTACTTAAACTTACACATATTACTTAAATTTACACATAACAAGTAGAAAATATGAATAGCCAAATAACTGTCAAAGATATTGAATTTGTAAATTACAACTTCCCACAAAGTAAGTTCCAGGCAGAAGTGGTTTTACTTCTGAATTATAGTTAAGGAAGAAATAATACTAGTTTTATATTAACTCTTTCAGAGAATAGAGGGAAAAGAAATACTTCAATTTTAAGCAACCAGGACAACCAGTATGATGAGACACTACAAGAAAATTGCAGACCAATATTTCTAATGAACATAGAAAATCTTAACAAAACAATATCAAAAAGAATCTAGCAACATGCAAAAAGGATAATGCATCAGGATCAGGAGCTTATTCCAGAAATGCAAGGTTGTGATTGATTCAATGTAATTAAATTCAATGAATTAAAAAGAAAATCCATATACAACCACCTCAATGGACACAGAAAAAGCTTATAACAAAATTTAAAACTCAGTCATAATAAAAACTCTTAATAAGCTAGGAAGGAAGGAATCTTCCTAGGTCTTACAGCTAACTATACTTAATGTGACATATTGAAAGCCAAGAATGTCTTTCTTACCACTACTACTCAGCACTGTAATTCAACATAGTACTGGAGGATCTAGCCAGTATCAATACACTAAGGAAAAAAACTAAGAAATCAAAGAAATCAGTCTCTGTTCACAAACAATATGATTATAAATGTAAGATAATAAAAAGTCCTAAGAAAGTGCCCCCTCCCAAAAAAGCAAGCTACTAGAACTAGTAAGTCAATTTAATAAGGTTGCTGGATAGCATCATATAATATTATTTTAAAAATAATTTGTTTCTATGTACTATCAGACAATTGGGAAATAAAAAATATAAATGCATAATTCAATACAATTAAAACTATTAAATATTTAGGATTAAACTTAACAAAATAAATGTAACGACTGCATTAAAAACTACGAAACATTGCTAAAAGGAGTTAAAGACAAATAAGTGAAGGGGTAAAATATTAATTTTCTCTAAATTTATCTATAGATTTAATTTAATCCTAATCCAGAGTCTACAGTCTTTTTGGGGGTGATAACTAACAAGTTGCTTCAAAATTTAAATAAAACTGCAAAGGACCTAAAATAGCTAAAAGAACCTTGAAAAGAAAAAGAGGAAAAACTAGAGAATTTGCATTGCCTGATTCTAGTCGTATTAAAAAGCTACAGTAACCAAGATAGCATGGTGGCTTAGGGACAGACAAATAGATCAATGAAATAAAATTGGCCCACATATACACAGCCAAATTGATTTTCAACTAAGGCCCTGAGGCATTTCAGTGAATGGTACTAAAATAACCAGATAAACACAGGGAAAAAACTTCTAAATATCTACCTCCACCTCATACACACAGAAAAATTCATTCTAGATAGATCACATACCTAAATATAAAAACAAAGTTTATAAAGCTGCTAGGAAAATATGTGAGAATATCTCTGTGACCCATGGGGTAAGCAAATATTCCTTAAGATGAAAAAAGCCTCAAGCAGAATTAAAAAAAAAAAAAAAAAAATTTGGTCTTCATCCAAATTTAAAAAAAAAGGGAGTAACATATGATGATGGCATTAAGAAATACTAATTAGGACAACTAGTCATAGGGATGTAAGGTAAAGTATAAGGAATATAGTAACAACATTGTAATAAGTATGGCACCAGGTGGGCATTTGAATTATCAAAGCAACACTTTGTAACCTGCATGAATGTCTATCAGCTGTGTTGTACACCTGAAACTAACATAAAATAGTGTTGAATGGAAAAATACACACATAAATAATCAGCTGAAATCTAAAAATAAAAATGAGTACACTAAACAAACAAAAATACCACCCAAGGTTAAGAACATGAAAAAGGAAACCCCAGCCAGATATATATAACACATACATCCACAACATAAAAAATACCCTAAAATAAATAAGAAAAGACAACCCAATTAAAAAATTGGCAAAAGCTTAAACAGACACTTTAAAAATGAAGATTTCAGAATAAGCAAAAAGTACAGGAAAATGTGGTCAACATAATTAGCCATCAGAAAAATGATAATTAAAACCACAATGCAATACCACTTCAAAACTATCAGACTAGCTAAAATTAACAAGCAAAAAAAAACCCCAAATATTGGAAAATAGGACAGAACGAGAACTCATATTGCTAGTGGGAATATAAAATGATACAATGTTTTGGAACTCATTTTGGTAGTTTCTTATGAAATTAAATATGCAAATATCCTCTAACCCAGCAATTTCACTCCCAGCTATTTACCCAAGGTAAAACATAACACGCTCCACAGATACACTTGTAAGGAATGTCGATAGCAGCTTTTAACAGAATAGCAAAAAACGTAAATAATCCAAATGTCTACCAAGAGAAGAATAGATAAAGAGGATTTTGGGGATACCCCCTACACACACTGCAGAGGCTGAGGCCACTCATCTTCTCCACTCCAGAGGCAGGGATGCAAGATGGTGGAGGAGTAAGTGGAAGTTACACTAACCTCCTCCAAGGACCAATCTGTAATTACAACTAAATTGTAAAGAAATCGTCCAGAATAATCAACTGAACAATAACTGGAGAGAAGAATTATAGCCATGAACAGACAGAAGAAACCACTTCACCACAGTGACACTGTACCTGCACAATAGCATAAAAGACATGGTGGGCAGAGTGACTCTTGGTCAGCCAGCTAGAGGGAAGGACCCATGAAAGAATAACCCAATAACAACCAAAACCCAATTACAACTAGAGCATCCACATAAGCAGCATAAAGGGCATTCCAAAAGCATCAAGTTCAGGATATCAAGGAGACTACACCACTGAATCTGACAGGTCTCCTAACACAGGTCATACCATGAAGACAGGAAGTCAAAGTATATCAATCTGAGAATTAGAAACAAACAAGAATAGTCACCTAAAACGTGGAGACAAAGAAATAACTCCCAATTGAAAGGAAAGGAGAAATCTCCAGAAATAGAGCTAAATGAAATATGTAGAGGCAAGCAAACTATCAGACACTGAGTTCAAAATAATGCTTATAAGGATGCTCAATGAGCTCAGTGAGAACTACAAAGAACTCTAGGGAATCTACAAGGAACTAACTGCAAACTACACCAGCATTAAAAAGGATATACAAACTGTAAGTGCCAGGAGGAAATGAAGAACATAATATCTGAAATGAAGAACACAGCAGAAGGAATTTAAAAGTAAGCTAGATAAAGCATAGGGTTAAACTAGTGAGCCAGAGGACAAAGTAGAAAAAAATTCCTAGACAGAGCAACAAAATGAAAAAAACTCAAAAAGAATGAAGAGCTGCAGGACTACATAAAACGTAATATTATCTGTAACATTGGGATACCAGGAGAAGAGGAGGAATAAGGGATAGAAAACCTGTTTGAAAAAGTAATGACAGGAAACTTCCCTAACTTGAGAGGAAAAAATCACACAATTCTAGGAAGCACAGAGGGTCCCAATCAAGATGAACCCAGAGGGGCCCACTCCAAGATACATCATAATTAAAATGGCAAAACTCAATGACAAAGAGATAATCTTAAAAGGCAGCTAGGGAGGAGAAACAGCTAGTAACATACAAGGGGACTCCAATAAGGCTATTAGCTGGTTACTCAACAGAAAACTACAAGCCAGAAGGGAGTGAAAAGAAAATATTCCAAGTAATGAAAAGCAAAGGTCTCCAACCAAAACTACTATACCCAGCAAGGCTCCTATTTAAAATGGAAGGTGAAATAAGGAGTTTACCAGACAAAAAAAAAAAGCTAAAAGAACACATTTCCATCATTGCAAGAGATGCTAGAGGGACTACTTTATGAAGATGAAAAAGAAATAGAAAGCGAGAAAAACAAGTACAAAGGGAAAAAATAGCAATGAACAAATATGTATCAATAGTAACCTTAAATATGAATGAATTAAATGCTCCAATAAAAAAACATAGGGTAACTAAGTGGATACGAAAACATCACCCACATGTGTGCTGTCTACAAGGGACCCAACTTAGAACGAAAGATTTATACAGGCTGGAAGTGAAGGGATAGAAAAAAATATTCCAAGCAAATGAACATGAAAAAAAAGAAAAAGAAAACGATGGGGTAGCAATCCTTATGTCAGACAAAATAGATTTCAAAACAAAGGCTATAAGAAGAGACAAAGAAGGACATTTCATAATACTTAAGGGAACACTCCATCAAGAAGATATAACCCTTGTAAACATATATGTCCCCAACACAGAAATATAAGGAAAACTTAAAGGACTTCAAGAAAGATATCAACAGCAACACACTCAATAGTAGGGGATTTTAACACCCCATTGTTGACAATGGATAGATTTTTCAAGCAAAGAAACACTCTAGATCATTGAACATTGAACAGCATTCTAGATCAAATGGGTTTAATATACAGAGCCTTTCACCCCAACAAAGCAAAATACACATTCTTTTCAAATCCACATGGAACATTTTCAAAGATAGACCACATGGTAGGACATAAAACAAGCCTTAACAAATTCAAGAAAATCAAAATCATGTCAAGCATCTTCTCAGATCACAACAGTTTGAAACTAGAAACCAACCTCAAGAAAAAAAAAAAAACTCAAAAAAATTCAAATTCATGGAGTTTGAATAACATGCTGTTAAGTAATGAGTGGATTAACAATGAGATCAAGGAAGAAACCAAAAAGTTTCTGGAAACAAATGAAAATGAACGCACAACAGCCCAAAAACCTATGGGACACAGTGAAGGCAGTCCTAAGAGGAAAATTCGTAGCAATACAGGGCTATCTAAATAGGATAGAAAATTTTCAGATAAACAACCTAACCCTACATCTATAAGAACTAGAGGAACACTAGGATGCAAGATGGAGGCGTAGACATGCTGTGTCTCCTCCCACAACCAAAAACAATACATCTACCTCAAAACTAGAGACATTCAGAAATTCCTAAATGCTGAACAGCATGAAAGCTCAACAAACAAAAGATAGAAACACTCATCCAGACAGGTAGGAGGGGTGGAGCTGGGACACAGAGGAGGCAGTTACGAGAGTGGACTACTGGCAGAGTCTACAGTGCAGCTGCATGAGCAGCAGGGGTCAGCAGGTAAAAGGAGAAATCGCAGTAGGGGCACCTATTGAATGCTCCTGGCATGAGACCAGATGGCTAGGCTCTCCATTCCAGCACTTTTTATTAACTTCTGCCTTAAACTGACCATTTTAATTAGGTTTCAGAACAAAACATTATAAAGTAATGAATAAATCTATAAGGGTGTACAGCACCTCTCCAAATAACATCTTATCCTTATAATGTTGATGAGGCACAAAAGGAGCTTGATTCTTTATGTCAATTAGCCTGCAATAAAACTGGTTTGTTACATGCTATTTTGTTTAAACTCATAGAACCTATGAACAATATTAAGTGAAAACCCACTATACACTGCTTAATGTACTTGCAAATCTCCTATTACAAAAGAAACAGATTATCACTCCTGAGGCAGTACAGATTTACTTTAAAAAACCACAAAAACAAAAACAAAACTGCTAATGAAAAAGTAAGTATCTAAGGCTGAGAAGCACCCCTTGGAGTCATGTGACATTCTGGGGTATACCCTGTGGAGTCCTCCGCTAGCCTCTGTTAACCTGAGCTGGAACCCTTCTGCCTGGTTCCCTCAGAGCTCCCACATACATTTGTTTCTAAATCCACTCTCCAGCATCCTTCCAACGTCCTGAGACACTAATTCCGTCTTCCACTAGTAAGCAACACCATACACCTAACTACCCAGGACCACAAAAGGATGGATGGGTGGTTAGTACCAGCTCACTTTAAAAATATATGCTTTGGGAAGCGGAGTGAGGGTGAAGAGTCTAAATCTGGACAATATGCACATTAAAAAAAAAACTCATAAACTTTGTCAACTCAAAAAAAATGGGGGGACTGGCAACCTCATTGTTATGGGGTAATTGTGCTCACACTATGCATTGCCTAGCAACAGAAAGAGCAGGCAAATTCCAACATTAGGGTGTAATGAATCAATCACTGACTACTGCTCACAAATGGTAATTTGATGGAAAGATATTCACATTTCATTCAGCCTGGAACAAGACTTGAGAGAATTCTGTAGACTCCAACTGATAGAAACAGCAGGTATTTCACTAACATGGGCTCCAGAACAAAGGAGACTCTTCCTACTTTTTCAATTGAATGTATGCTTTTGTTTATCAACAAAACAAAACACACTTTCGACAGCCTTGGGTTTTCTTATGACGTTTTGGTTTGACTGTGCTCCAACTTCTACAGCTTCAGATACAGTTAATGACTGTCACAAATATAAGGTAAAGATGACAAATAAAAAACAGGATAATCATGGTTGAACTAAAACACATTAGAAGGCTTCAAAGAGACAAGCCAATGTGCCCCAGAATCCACATGCTACTCCAAGCTCAGTGTTTTTGAATCAAGGTATAAAAAATAGTCCACATACGAGCGAGATCTGTGTCTGGATCGCCTGTTGTTGGGGTCAGCTTGAGTTTTTTCCTTTTGTCTCCTTAATACAGCTTCCCACTGAGGTGCTGAATCAACCATATCATTCTCCTGCCGTATTCTGAAAAGAAAGACCATTCATCTAAAGTTAATATCCACACATGGGGTGCTTTGTTTTTCCATTCATCCCAAACTGGCTTTCCAATGACATTAAGAAATTATCAGATAAGTTACTTAAAAGTGATTAAGAAATTAAAAGTGATTTAAAAAGCAATTTCATTATCATGACTCAAAACTAAGCATGTATTAAATGGGTTAATATATCCATTAAGTATATACATATCCCTATATACATATGGATATACTTTTTATATATAATTTATATATAATTAATTATTTTCAGACTTCTATCTTTGGCTTAAAATTTTCCTAGAAAATGATTTGTCAAGCAAAAATTCACTTAAAATATATTTAAGGTTTAAAAAAATTTTTTTTTTCAATCACAGGTGACATTCAATATTATGTTAGTTTCAGGGGTAAAACATAGTGGTTAGACATTCAGGTAATTTTCAGAACAAACCTCCTGTAAGTCTAGTACCCATCTGACATATAACATATTCAAGTTTTGACTTAAGAAAACAGTAGTGTCTGGGGATGGATGTAATACAACATCAATAAATTTTTTTAAAAAATTAAAACTAAAAAAAAAAAAAAAAGTAGTGTCTGTTCTAGAGAACATTTTAAATCATAAAACAAAATCATTTTTTAAAACATGCTAACCAAGACAGCAATAAATACTTTTATGTTAAACTGCTCTTTAAAAATCTTACTAATTGTCGAGTTTACATAGTTGCCAAGTATAATTCCCATTTTTTGTTTAAAGATTTTATTTATTATTTCCGGAAAGAGAGAGGTAGGGAGAGAGGCAGAGAGGGAGAGAAACATCAATGTATGGTTGCCTTTCACCTGCCTCCAGCCACAGACCTGACTGGAGACCTGGCTTGCAACCTGGTTATGTGCCCGGGCTGGGGAATTGAACCACCGACCCTTGGGTTCGCAGGCCAGTGCCTTATCCACTGTGCCACCAGACAGGTAATTCCCATTTTTTAAGACAAAGAGCTAGAAGTGCAAAAAGTTAACTATGGTACCATCATGCATTAGCAGCTGAGCAGGCACAATGCATTCAGGTTATGGCTGCTCACAGGCTGAAGAGGGAATGAGGGGTGAGCACTCAAGGGGGCCAGGGGCTGAGCAGGATGTGTAAACCAGGGACCACGAAATCCAGGGCAAAATCTAGAGCAGGAGGAAACTGGAAGCACAGACACCCACCATCCGAGATCATAGGACAATAATACCAAACCTTATTTTTTAAAAGATAATTCTCAAATCTGAATTTTTTAAGTGACTCTTCCCATTTTAAGTAAAGGCAATCAATTCTGTACATTAAGGTACCGCATGGACCTAACAAAACCCATCCATGGGCCACAGTGAACAAATTTTGGACCTGAGCTACATTATCGTTCAGTAACAAGGGAGGGGTATTGTAGGAAAGAGGTGAAGCAAATACTTAATTAAAAAGAAGTGCTTAATGAATGTGTAAATATTGTATTGTCTGGGATGCACTACAATGATGCTGTGAAGCTAGGAGTGTTCCTTGCAAAAATTAAACACCTATTGTTTGAATATTTAACGTTTAAGATTTTATTTATTATCTTTGGAGAGAGGGGAAGGACAAGAGGCAGAGAGGGAGACAGACATTGATGTGTGGTTGCCTTTCACCTGCCTCCTGGCTGGAGACCTGACTTGCAACCTGGTTATGTGCCCTGGCTGGGAATCAAACCATCAACCTTTGGGTTCGCAGGCTGGCGCCTTATCCACTGTGCCACCAGCCACAGTGTAATCTATGTAAATCTACCAGAAAACTGCTTCAGTGAGTTCATTTCACACACTGAGACTCTCAGAGTATAGGAGAGAAGCTTCAAACTGCAAGGTAATCATCCCAGAATTGTGACTGTATAAGCATAAATGCTTCAAAACAAAAAGGAAAAAAAACAGGTAAATTTGGAGTCATTCCCCTTGCTGATCAGATGTCTTTGGGTTGCCCTGGGGCAGCATTTAGTATGGACTGTGATATGGTTACATGGATTTGGTTATAAATGCAAATCAGTAGACTGGTGGCAAATATTCATTTTACAGATAACTTAGAGACAATGTAAGGCGAATTCAAGTTAAAAAGAATAGCACCTCATGAGGAAGAAACTATTTAAGGGTCTCTAGATTAAAGAGAAATTGTGTTAAGTGAAAAATTAATCTGTAACACACTTTAGGTTTTTGAACAGCATATATTTCTAATAGGCAATTTGAAAATGAACAGGGTACAGTCATGGCATGTTTCAAAGATTCAAGATTACAGTTCCCTCTCCCACGGCATGAACAGAAGAAATTAAAATTCAAAATATACTGCCATGGATCTTAATATTAGAATTATCTGAAGAAAAATAATGAGCCCTGGCTGGTGGCACAGTGGATAAGGCGCCTGCCTGCGAACCCAAAGGTCGGTGGTTCAATTCCCCAGCCAGGGCACATAACCAGGTTGCAAGCCAGGTCTCCGGCCAGGTCTGTGGCTGGAGGCAGGTGAAAGGCAACCATACATTGATGTCTCTCTCTCCCTCTCTGTCTCTCTCTCTTCCCCTCTCTCTGAAAAATAATGAAGTATATTTTTAAAAAAAAGGAAAAGAAGAGTAGGTAAACTACTTGAGATCATAATTATTACCCATTCTTTGGAACGCTTCCACTTGAAAATGCTACTGCATGTGTACATGTGTGGGTGTATATGTGCTCATACCTAATGTGTTTTCACAGCCAGCACCTACATCTCAACCATCCTGTGTACTGTGTGACAGCCTGGTGGGAAAGCAATCCTGGCAGCTCCCAGGACTGAGGGGTTCCAACGAAGTCAATGGGAAGTATCTCCTCTCCCCCAGGAACCTAGCTCACATTGCCCAGGGAAGGACGTAAAACCCAAGTCTCCTAACTCCTGACCCTCTGTAGCTTCCATTCTAAACTAAAGTGCTGCTTTGTCATGGGCAGACTAAATTTCACAATGTTATTTTTTTTTTAATTAGGAAATCAGCATCTTTAAATATTTCAGGGAGGTCAAGCCTTGGAGCAAGGCTGAGGCCTGACTTCAGCAAACATATGTGTCCCAGAGGACAGACATGGAAAAGGAAGCAATTAGCGTATGCTCATTCTCTATTGTGAAATTCAGCCAGCTACCTTCAGACTTTATGCGGATGAAAAATAAAACACGGTAATAATAGAACACCTGAAACATGAGCCCACAGAGTTCCTGTACCTTACTAGTAATAAGAACTACGTATCAGAAGGAATTTCAGATTATGGCATGTACCTTTAACTTCTTTCTGGAAGTCTGAAGTGAGAGCAGTTAATATCCTTGGGACCCACATGTTTCAAAAACAGGTGCCCTCTACTGGTGACACTGTTTCATAAATATTCTAACGAGGTGCATTAAAAATGTAAGGCTCATTGGAGAGTCACAACAGAAACACATTTTCCTGAGTAATGTTTGGTGTGGCTGCCTTAGTCTGTAATGAAGTTTGAAATTACACCCTTACAAAAAGGCCTCTGGTTAATGGGGCCTCATTACAAGAATGAAAGTGTCATTTCTTCCATCAATGATCTGCTCCAGAGAACACAGGTGCTACATGGAAAGGAAAAATGCTAGCCCTAGAAGCAAGAATATTATAACATGCAATCCTTAAGAGGCAGAAGTTGACTATTTTATTTATGCATGCATGAATAAAGAAATCTTTAAATGTAAAAGACATTTCCTATAATGCTTCTCCTTTGCAGGTCTCATCTGTCCTTAGGTGTGGGATACACAATTATTATTTGTTGCTCCTTTCGTGCTATATTTTAATTATGATGTAGGGATTTACATTAAAATGGTAACTATTAAAAACTCAAAATGTGCTCCTACATGACAGTCCATTGTAATTTACATTTGGGGATATATTTATTTTCAAATGTTGCATTTAAAGTGAACCTCAAAAATGCTAAATGGTTCTTTACTATATCCTTAGATGCAATAACTCTAAACATCATATTTTGTCTATTTCCTTATCTACAGTTATGGAGAGTTAACAGTTGGGTTAGGGAGCCTTACAACACTTTTGGTTTTCAATCTATAAGTAAGAGGGTTGCCTCAAAATAGAACAAATTTCAATGATGTCTCAGAATAGGAGAATTCTAATATACAAGTATTTCCCCCATGTCTCACCAAATTTCAATACCTTACTTTTCCAGACTATGCATGCAATTTAGATTGTAACTACATGTGACACTTAATTAAAGTTGGCAAAAGGTTTGAAGATGAAATGCCATATATAATCATTTGATAAGGAAAATGAAGATAATGACTATTCCCAGCCTCTTTTTTTTCTGTCTTGCCAATTATAGTTCTGCTCCTTCTGCAGAATTCTTCCCATTAAATGAATTCTTATACAAACTCCCATGGGCTTCACTTTGCCCTCCACTTTACCCAGGCAATTTTGTTTCTAATAGGACCTTCCTTTGCACCAGTTGTTAATTCACTATTCATTCACTGAGATAAAGATGATGTTTAATGCTGAGCCTGAAATAGATTACAAAGCAAATGTATAACGAAGCTTCAGGAAGACATGAGGTTACTACATTCTGCTCCCAAATTCTGCCTAGTTCCATTTCTGCCATTATCTGGACCAATTGCTTATGTTTTTTGGTTAGGTCTCACTTTTTTCTTCTGCCTACTTATTGCGAAGATCCTTTCTAGGTTTAAAACTCTGTTTCTCTATTTATGTTCTATTTCAAGCAAGTTAGACAAATTGAAACAAACCTCTCCTCTTCACCTACAGTACAGCTTTCTAGACAATTACTTCACATGGCCACTCCATTGCTAATATTAAGTCCATAGGTCCCAACTGATGGTAGATTTGTGTTTCTCATCAACTGCACTCATTTTTGGATCACCTGCCATAAACCAATCTTCCTATTTTTTTTTTTTTTTTCCAGTATTTTTTCTTCCCCAGGGAAATTTATGTTGGTTTCAGGCATCTGTCGACATACTCCCTTAAGACCAGCAAGCAAAAAATTCATTTGCTTTTCCCAACCTTCCCCCATCCTCAATAAATTATTCTTATTTGCTCTTAAAGGTGCTTCTGTCTCTTCCACTTAGGCCTGATGTTCTACCTTTGGTGCAATTTCTCTTTCGAACTCTCCTTCTGTTTTCCTCATTCTTCAAGCGGCTTTACCCATGCTTAGTAATCTGACGTCATTCTTCAGTTGCTGCAGCCTTGTACTTTCATAGCCATTTCTGTCAACTTTGATTATGCTCTGGAAACTCTATAACACCATATCAAATGTCTAAATTTTGATATGATTTACTAGAGTTGAAACCAGAAACGCTTGCAATCTACAGCATGGTGAACACTCTGTTTCCACTGGCTTTGCATGAACTGCTCTCTCCATACCTGCAATTTCTATCTACCTTGTTCACAGCTTCTACCTAAATCAGGGCAAGAGGGAATACTAGCAGGGAGACAGGTGCCTCTTTTCAGGCTGTCTAAAAGAAATGCCCCACTGGTTGAAGCTTGCTATCATCCACAACACATTCCCCCACCCCACCCACCCAGGGCACAGAGATAATAAAGTTGCCGTTTTTTTAACCATTCCACAAAATCCTAACAAAAATCATGCCCTACTTAAATGTACCATCTCTATTAGTTGCAGGGCCACAGAAGAGTTTCTTTCTTTTTTTTTTTTTTTTAAAGAAAAAATAATACAAAAGACCTTGTGGAACATGTTTAAAATATTTAAAACCATCTTAATCCATTATTCAGATACAGATTCTAAAAGGCATCTGAAAGACAGGAAGAAACTAACAACATTTGTGGCAGAAAAGATTCATGTTAGAAACACTGACATCTTTTTTGTTAAAGGGAGCTGGGTCCTGTTTTTATAGATACAACAGGGACTTCAGATAACAGGGAGCAGTGCTGACTATTCTCATTAATCTAATAGCAACAGCCAATGCAGGGCATGTTCTACTTTTCAAAGCATATCTATTATCTCCTGGATGTTTACAAACCTCTTGTGAGATAGACAGAACAAGTATTATTCCACTTTGCATGTGAGAAAACTAAGATTTAGAGCATCAGGTGACCAGGTCCTAGCCCCAGAGTTCTTCAAAGCTGGGTCAAAATTCATATCACAGGCTCCCTAACACTTTGTTCTGTGATGTACTGCACCCGTATGTGCACACATGTACACACACACAGCCGCATATACACAATTTATGTGGTCCAAATGGTCCCCTGTTGCCAATTTACTCTAGTCCAGCTCCTACCCCAGACTTCTCTCATTTCTTTTACTCTTTTAATCCTCACCATACTCCAGAGTTACTTCCACTTTCATTGCTTATGCTAAAAATACCAGACTACTTCTCTGGTCACTGCCATTCTACCCCCTCCTAATAGCCCACTTCAAGATCCTAAAAGCCTAGCCACACATCATAGCTGATGACTGGGTAATCCATAATTTCTCCCTGGTGAGTGCTCAAAGGACCGCTGATTTTCATCAACAGCACAAACGATGCTTTGCAGACTGGTTTCTTTGAATGTGAGGGAAGCTCAAAGTTTTTTCAAGGGAAGCTGGTTTGTGAAAGGTTTTTCTCAGGTAAGTCTACTTCCTGGGCTTTCCTTCAACAGACACCTTAGACAAGTCAAAGGCATGGCCCATGGGCCCCAACCTCTGGAGACAAGCTGGCTGAACCTTTGGGTCCCAGGTACAAAATGCAAAATTCTAACTAATGGAAATGAATACATCTAACATCTACACAGATCATTAACTTCATACCGCCTTGCACTTGGTAGGTTCCCAATCTGATGAGCTTAATTGAATCAATTGTCTCACAGGTCAGTATAGCAAAATAATCTCTAATGAAAATTTAAGCATATTAGTTTTTTTTATCCTACCTATAAATTGTAATACCAATTTCATTTCCCAATGTCAATCTGTTTCTTCACTATTTACATAATGACCACTTTATAAGCTTTGGGGGTTCACATAGACAACCTCTTAAGAATCTGATAAAAACTAGACCCTATCACCAGAAAATTGTATCTTAAGAAGCACACAGAATTTTACATACAACTTCATGGGGTTATGAGAACCCTAAAACCTCCCCATGATTCAGAGGGTAAAAGTGACTGGTCTAAAAAATACAAATGTATAAAGGTAAAGAAGGAGGGAGAATAGAAGATAGGACAAAAAGGAAAATGAAAAAGGGTTGAAGAAGAGGCAGTGTAATGGGATGCAGAGTGGGGGGTCCCTCAAAATAGAGCATAAACCCCTACAAACCTGAATTAGGAGAAGTGGCAGACAGGTGATACAGCCTTTAAGATACTCTGCATAACAATGTTAAGAGAGTTGATAGCGACGCTGCTGCACTGGGCAAAAGTGTATACGGCATTAAGGGAATGTAGTGACTAGTGACATCACCAGGGGAGGTAGATGCCCATCCCCACTGTACGTGTTACTCAGAAGTCTTGCCCTGACTAAAGGTAGCAGCCAAAAGAAGGTTAAAGATATGAGGAACTGGCAAAAGTAGCACATCATAGGAGGGGCCAGATAGGAGGTCATGTAGGAACTTTTGGGACAAGCATTCAAAATAAAGGTAGGCTGAGGGAGAAGGGGATTCTGCCATGCTGAGTGAGAGAGGAGCCACTTCTGCTTCTTTGAGGAAGCAGACATGTGGTCTCTGGCCATAGCGATTCTGCCATTTAGCCTGGTGTAGTAAGGACGCAGCAGCCATGCTGCCTGTAGTGGGATTCTGTCCTTTGGTCTGAGAGAGGAGAAGCAAGTCATGCAGGAGGCAAGGGTGTGAGGACAGAGCTGACGGAGCTGTGCCAGGGGCCTGGCAGAGCTGATGGAGCTGCGCGGAGACCTCCCTAACCAAGCATGGATTTGTGGAAGAGGCTTGGAGCTGAGCTGAACTGTGATCAGGAACACTGAAGCTGCAGACCTCCGCTTCTGCGAAGGACTAGGGAGAAGCCCCTCTCTTGGCACATGTGCCTCCCTGGACTCCACCAAGATCCAAGGTAACATGGTACATTTTCCTGAAGTACTACATGGAGGCTGAGGACAAGGAGTCTTTTGCACAAGTAGGAGGTGAAACATCAGGAGACAGTCTCCATCATTGACAGCAGATGTATTAGCACCATTAGCAGAGTTGCACTGTATCTATTCAGACCTAAGCATCTTGATGTGCAATAAGTGGGTTCTGGCAAAATGTAAAAGGCTAATCATGGGATGGAAGGGTTAGAGGCAGCATAGCATCACGGGTAAGTGGCACCTGGAGGCAGCCTGCATTTGCAGCCTCTTCTGCACACTCCGTCACCTGCTACACAAGAATTTCCAGGAGTGGTGATTGGAACTGAAAGATGTGTTTTCTTCATCTGCCTACGTTTTGCTATGCCCCTGAGATCTAGACTCTAGACCCCATCTTCTACAGACACAGGCCATTTAGGAAACCCTGGAGCAATATTTCTGCAGGTTAAATGAGTTTGAAAGCCTTTGTGTCAGAGTGTGTTTTGAAAAGTGATTTCTCATTAATAGCCTTACAATGCGCATTAGTGCTTAAACATTCAGAACCACCATCATTCTAAAATACACTACACACACTACCTATATGATGCAAAGAAATTCCAATCTAAAAAATTGTGCATGGGTAGAGTGGGGTGGGGGAGAAACTCTTGAGGGAGAAAACACAAGAAATACAGAAGCCAGTGCAAGTAGATCAGCAATGAGCTATTTAAGAGTCTGTTGGCAGCCTTTAAACAGCTTCATTTTGTTTTTTTTTTTAAAGATTTAATTAATTATTTTTAGAGAGAGGGGAGGAGGGAGAGGAAGAAAGGGAGAAAATCATCAATATATGGTTGCCTTTCACCTGCCTCCAGCTACGGACCTGGCTGGAGACCTGGCTTGCAACCTGGGTATGTGCCCTGGCTGGGAATCCATAAACAGCTTCATTTTGAACAGCAAATGTCACCATGACTGCTTCTGGTCCCACGAGACACTGTTTTCAAACAGGTCACCTTCTGAGAAGTTGAGACTACAGCACCTATGAATACACCTTAAAATACACCAAGCATTACAGAAATATATTTGTTAAGATACAGGCTTGATCAGTAAGTATAAATGGGAGTGGGGTAGAAAGAAGGTAAGAGTTTTTCGCTTTGCTTTGTGCTGTTTGTGAGGATTCTGAATTTTCGCCTAGGAAGAAGGCACCCTCAGGGAGCACAGCCCCCTCCACACTTGGGTTTTTATGGATGAAGTGACTGAAATCATTTCCTTGAGAAGAGTACGATAACCATTGAGACCTTGCCTCTAGCTGGTGTGAGTCCAGCCCCTAAGAAGGCTCCACAGGGAAAGCTTTCCTGAGGAAATGGTCCACTCTCACAATGCTGTCTGGGCTATTATTGCGCCGGTTTTGTAGTTAGAGAGGGAGACTGATTCAATGTGAGCCAAGCATAAGGGCTCCAAGTACTAAAGAAGAACCTTGGGGATTATCTCATCCAAATTCCTCATTTTACGGAAGATAAAAAGACAACCCAGAAAAAAAAAGCAAAAGCAACCAGGCCAGAGTTCCACATGAGGTGAAAATGGGTTTCCAACAGTAGCACTAGTGACATATTTTTGGACCAGATATTTCTTTGTGCATGTGTGTGTGTGTGTGGGGGGTGGTGTTCTGTGCATTGTAGGATGTTTAGCAGCATCCTGGCTGGTTGCTATCACCCCACCCAACTGTGACATCAAAGGTGTCTCAAAACATGGCCAAATATCCTCAGGGAGTGGAGGGGGAGGACAAAATTGCACCCTGGTGAGAACCACCTCTGGGTTAGAGACTGGGACAGCCAGCAACCAAATCCCTTCCACTTTCAACCTGGCACTCTTGCACTCTGTGAACACTTGCTTTCAAATAAATATTTTGTAACCAAGGAGAACTGATTAATGTGTTAAGCCAACACTAATACTGATTACATGTCAAGTGATGTTATTAAAAAGCTCTTAAAAATTAGTCTTAAAGACATGAACAAACTGCATTGCCCTAACTGTACATGCCTGACATAAATATAAACACATAGTTGCATGTACATCTACATGAGATTTAAACTATAAAATCCATAAAACAATGAGTCCCTTGTTTTTTGATTGGGCAAAATACATTAAAGTCATGCTAAAAGATACCTCAGGGAGAAATCTCTCCACCAACAGTTAAATTTCTTACCACACTTAGACAAATTAATTACATGTTGTACCTAAATACAGGTCAACTTTTGTTAAATTAATAAGAAGGAACCTCATTGTCAAGCTGTTTAATCATCTGATTATAAAGATAATCAGTTCATGCCCTGAACTGCATGGCTCAGTGGGTTAAATGTGGTCCTATAAAGTGAGTCCCAGTCAGGGCACATGCCTGGGTCAGGGGTTCAGTCCTCCATTGGGGTATGTGAGAGAGGCAACCGATTGATATTTCTCTCACATATTGATGTTTCTCTCCCTTTCTTTCTCTCTCCCTTCTTCTACCTCTAAACACAAATAAATTAAACCTTTAAATAAAGAAAAGAAATTCAGTTCAAAATGGCAGGGCTTTCTAAAAGACAACTTCGAGAGTGACAAATTACTTCTTCAACACTGATGAAACAACCAGGCTTAAAAGTACATTGAACAACCAGCTTTTACCACCACCAGCAGCCCAAGTTTGGAGTTCCAGTTGTCTATAGTATTCTAACATTACCTGTTTCTTTTTTTCCGGTGTTCTCTGTTAGAGTTTTCTGATTCACTACCACTGCTTGTGTTACAGCGTGAGCGTGACCTGAAGACAAAATAAGAACAAAAGGAAAATCCTCATTTAAGACAAAAGGGAAATTTTAGAAAGGTTCGTGTTGGTTCTTTGAAATTAATTCTGTAATAGAATTACTAACCCAAACACAAATTTTATCCTCCTCCCCATTCAGTGTTTCTCAATTCAGTCAAACATCGGAATGAGTCTGACAAAATGTGAAAGTAGATTAGGGAAAATGTCACTATGCTCCTAAAAAGGACCCCAAAAGCATGCACCTCCCACAGAAATGTGACATGGCAAGGCTGTAAGCCCCTGGGGGTACACTAAATATGGGCTCAGAGTCCTGTCAAACTTCTCTGTTCACTGAGGGGCGGAGTATTTCCCACCCCCTTGAATCAGTCCTCATGCTGTGACCCATTTTGCCAACAGAATGAGGTGGAAGGGATATCCTGCCAGTTCTGGGACTACCTCTTAACAGGGCAGGTAGCCCCTGCTTCCTCCCAGGCACCACCTAAAGAACCCTAAGCTGGCCTGTGGAGAGACCATGGAGAGATTCTGCCAAGACATCAGATAGGAATAACCCGACCTCAGCCACCATTTAACTGAAGCTTCATCTGAGACAAGTGAGGCTAACTAAAGAATTTCCTGTTCAATTAACAGAATTATAAGAGATCTATATGGTTAGCATTGCTTTAAAACATCTTCCCAATATGCCAAGGTTTCGGGTTTGATTCCCATCAGGAACATACCAGAATCAACAAGTAAGTGCATAACTGAAACAAATCTCTCTCCCTTTTCCTCTCTCCCTCCCTACTCTCTAAAATCAATAAATAAAAATCAAAAACTAAAATAAAATATACCAGATTTTGGAATGGTTTTAATATAGCAATAGATAACTGAGACAGCTCCTCTGAGGAGCAGAAAAAAAAAAAGAAAGAAATTGCTAAGGATGTTACAGAATGGAAGACTGAGAAACAGTTGAAGCTAATTTGAAGGTTAAGCTAACAATTTACAATATTCATAAAGCAGCCACTAATAAAACAAACAAAAAAGGCCCCACTCTTGCCTCAGTTCTGCACTGTGCTAATATGCTGATCCTTCCTCCTCCTCCCAGCCCCTCCTTCCCATTCTGGGTTTTGTTGTTTTTGTTTTTTGTTTTTTACCTCCTTCTTTGCTTTAGGTCTGAGTCTTCACCACTGTTATGGGCTTTCCTATGGAAAACAAATAAATGAAGACATTAAAGAAAATAGAAAATTATCAGTTGGCTAAGGAAAGCACACCAAAATGAGTTTCACTTCACTTAACATGTATCTGTTACATATTCATTCATTATCAAACATTTATATCACACGTACATGTCCATCCTTACAATAGGTTCCAGAAATATACCAACTGGCCTCAAGCAGCCAGTAACCTAATAGGGGCTGTAAATAGTCTATAAATAACAATGCACAGCATGTCTATTAAATTCCATTTATCCAGTGATGGGGTTAGCCTGCAATTCCTAGGTCTGCAATCTGCCAAGCCAAATTCTGCCATAATCTGACATCCGTACTCACTTGGATGCCTTTCCCAACACCCTGGCCTCCAAGTCCCTTGACCTTTTCTCTAATAATCTCTTTACAATAACTCAGCAACCTTGGCCTTTATCCTCATCATGGTCACCCTTGGGCTTTGTCCTCTGTAACCACCTCTGCACACTGCTTTCTGACCACAATCTCCTCCCCTTCCTGCTTACCACTTTGATTTATTTTCAAGCAGCTTCAACAGGCATTCTGGTTAAATGGCTCTGGAGCCAGACAACCTGAACATGAATCACATCTCCTTCAGTGATGAGATTTGTGATTTAAATTATTCCCAGTGCTTCCATTTTAATAGAACCTCCCATAAATGGCTGTTATGAGGATAGAATGAATTAATCTATTTAAAATGCATAGAATAGGACCTAGCCCACTGTATGCACTCAATAAATGCTAGCTATTATTACGACTTCTTCAAATACTTCCATTGTACCTTTCTTTGACCTCAGCAGGACTATTTGTCTATTGACCTTGCAACTTTCCAAAAGTTCTTCACTTATTTTTCATTCCTCCCCTGACTCAGCATAGATTTCTGTCATCTTAATGATATGCATGCCAGTACTTAAAACTTCCTCCAACTTTCTGTTTGCTGTTAGGTCTTTTTGGCAAGACCTCAAGCATGAAACCAGCTATCCAGGTTCTCTGGGCTGGACCTCAACAGCTTGCTGAGCACTGCTGGAGGGGGTTACACGAAATAGCATATTATTTACACTATAAATCCATTGTAAACCTCAAATGGAACGAGCATGGCCCAGCAATTACACCACCGTTCTCTGATCTAAGTGCTTTCTCTGTTTCGCCAGGGCAGTTTGAAACTCCTTCACCTTGGCCATCTGATACACCATCCCTCTGCTTCAGTAGATGACTTTGTTTTCTCCTTCCAAAGAAAAAAAACTAGCCATCAGATGGCAACTCTCTCACCTTCCTGTTACCAAAAATAACTTACCAACATCTCCCTCTCTGTTATTTACAGAACTGTCCTTAAAACTAAGGTCAGCCCCTTCTCCTGTGCTATGTGGGGGCCATCACCTCATCTTCTAAATGACTTTCATTACCCTCCTACATTTCACATTCAACTTGTGCTCATGGAAAATTCTTTTACCAGCTTTTCATGTTCTCAGGTCTCTCCTGTTTAAACACACACACGCATACCTGACTCCACACTTCCCCCTTCATCTTCTTCCCCATCTCCTCTCTCCTTCAAAGCCAAACTCCTTGAGAGAGGTGTCCAAGCCCCTTGTCCCAAACCCCTCACCTCTTATTACATGTGCTTGACACTGTGATCAGGGCACCATCATCATAACTTATATTGTCCTTCATTTCCCCAATAAGCTTATATTAAATAACATGGCAGGGACATTTTTTTAAGAGCTAAAATTCTGAAAGTGTCTTTATTTGATACATATAATTATAGTTTATCTGGGTATAAAATCTTAAATTGAAAATAATCTTCCTTCAGCATTTTGAAAGCAATGTTTCATTATGTTTTTTCTGACATTGCTGTTCAGCAGCCCAAGGCCACAATTCTGATTTGTCGCCATTTGTACATGGACTTTTATTCTCTACCATATTCCTCCCCCACTCTAAGTGTTAACAACTCTCTCTTAATCTACAATGCTTTGAAACTTAACAATAGTGGATCTGGTATGAATCGAATTTTCAATCTATTATGCCAAACTCTACGTGGGTTCTCTACAAAGTGAGATCATTCAGTTCTGAAATATTTTTTGTATTATTTCTTTAATAATTTCCTCTGCTGCATTTTCTGGGAGTTTTGCCTTAGAAATTTTATTGTTGAATGTTTGGTATCCAGGTTTGATCTTTTTAAATCCATATTTCCATATATTTATTTTGTTTTTATTCTACTATCAGGAAGATTTCCTTAACTTTATTTTCTAAAACTTTTATTGATTATTTTAAATTCTGCCACATTAAAGTTGAAGAACTTTTACTCACTCTTTTTTATATCAAATATTTCATTTTCCAAAGATAATACTCATACTTAAAATACTTTTGTTTCTTATCTTGTCCCTATTTTCTGACAATTCCCCCTACCTATCTTCACACACACACACACACACACACACATACCTCCTAATTGTTTCAGACTCTGTCTTTCCAAACAAAAGTGTCCTCAGATGCCAGGTGATTATGGCTCTCTCTAGAGCACTATACACAAAAAGGCTGGAAACCTCTGGATGGAGATCATGTTACCTGATGGCTTCCCTGACATGCAGAACAAAGTAATGTGGGTAGTCTCAACTATTTCACTGCCGGATCCTTTGCAAGTTTCTATCTGTAGATCTTTTCTCTTATATCTATTTCTTTTTATAAAATGGTTTTAATTGTATTTTTTCCAGTCTCCATTTATGCCCCTTCATACCCTCTTCCACTTCCACCACCACTGTCACCCCTGCAATTACCACACTGTCCATTTCTTGTGGTGAGTTTCTCTAATCTCATGCCTGAGAGATACAAGCCTGGCCTCTAGCATTCTAAGGATAAAGAGAGAAGGAAGACATTTAGGAAGATTTTCACTCTCTTGATTTTTTTCTATGGTCACAATTTCAGTCTGTTTTACTTTACCAAGCTAACCTTATCCCCTCAACTATGTCCAATAAATGCTGGAGTTTCTCACAGCTCTGTCATTGGCTTGGTCTTTTCACTGTATCTATACTATCTATCAGTATATAGATATCAGACAGCCTCATCTCTATTTCATAGTTTAATTACTCTTTAATGAATTGTTATTTCACTTGAGACAGCTAATTCAGTTCCTGACTTATATCCAACAATCCCTGTGAATTCTGCACTTGGACTTCTCAAAGGTACCACAAATTCAACATATAGAAGCCAAAAAGTTGTCCCTTTCAAGCCTGTAATGTCCTAGTGATTCTTATGTCAGTGCATTACACTATAATCCATGAAAACTGCACAACCGTGGTCTTCATTCTGAACATCTTTCGCTCCCTCACCCTCATTCTGACCCTGCTAACCTCACCTCCTCACCTCTGAGCCCTGTTAACCTCACCTCCGGGTGGATTTAGCAACCACCAACTTCCTTAGGTCTCCACATCATCCCATTGGCTCAAGATCCCATTCTCTTCGGCCAGGACTCATAAGGTAGCCGGCTGCCTGGTCTGTTTCTGCAACTATTCCCTCCCACCTTTGCTCCACAGAGCTATAAGGGTCACCTGTACACAATACAAATGTGACCTTGGTATCATCCCTTCTAAAAAATACCAGTCTAACAACCAAAATCCTCAACAAAGTTCAGGTGTCTTATGACGTCTGGCCCCACCATCCTCTCCAGGCCCATTTCTGGCGCATTTCTCAATGCTTGAGCAACACTCCAGCTTTTTTTTCTTTCCACAAATGCACCCCTCTCCCTCACACCCCAAGCCTATGCACATGCCAGCCCCTCTTCCTCTCTTTGCCTGCTTTGGTCTCAGATCCCAGCTCCAGCCTCCAGCCTCAGGGAACCCTTCTTGATCTATTTGATTCTACAACTCAGCAGAAGTCCCCCTAATAGTGCTGCCTACACAGGTGTTTTAATGGTAAAAATGTATCAAGCAGTTATTCGTAATTATGTGTACTTTTCTGTATGCATGTTATGTTTCAATAAAAATATGTTTCAATTCCTCTGAGCATAATCCCCCTCAAGAACATACAGCAGTCATAACTGCACATACATTTGTAATTTGTATATTTCTTCCACAACAAACTGTAAACTTCTAAAGATCACACACTTTCACCATTGCTGTTTAATACGATGCCTAGCATAAAGTTGGGTACTCAATAAACATTTTTAAGTATAAAGATGAACAGGGGTAAAAATGCTGTAAGTTGTACTGCCAGAAAATGTGCTAGCTTTCTTTTTCTAGCATAGGAATGTTTAAATAAGTAGGCTTCAGGTTTTCTACGAATCTTAAAAATTATAAGGATGTTTGTCTGTATATTTCATAATGTATTTCCCCACCTAGGGAGTGAATCCAACATTTCATCATATTCTCGGAGTTCTATCACCCCAAAAGTTTAAGAACCAATATTCTAGACTCTGCCAGAATTTGATAGCTGTATTCGTCTAGTGACAAACAACTGACAAAACATATAAAATTTTTATTATCTTCTGCAAATCATGATATCCTGGTATCCATTAGAAAATGGAAATTCACAGCATGACGGTTCCTCAAGAAATGAAGAATAAAGTTACCATATGACCAGCAATCCCTCTTCTGGGTATCGATTTGACCCAACAAACTTGAAAACATTTATTTGCAAAGATATATACACCACCTATATTCATTGCATCATGCCAAGACATGGAGACAATTAAAAGTGTCCTTCAATAGAAGATTGGATAAAGAAAGTGTGGTGTACATATTCTTTGGAATACTACTGAGCCATAAGAAAGGATGACATACTAATATTTGCAATAACATGGATAAACTTTGAGAATATTATGCCCAGGGAAATAAGTCAGTCAAGAAAAGCTAAGAACCATATGATTTCGCTCATATGTAATATGTCATAGACATGACGACAGTACGGTAGTTACCAGAGGGATGGGGTTGGGGGCTTAGTAAAGGGTAAAGGGGGTGATATATAGGGTGACGGAAAATGATTAGACTTTGGGTGATGGGAACACCTAATACATACACACAATGTAATGTATAGATCATGTGTCACAGAAATGTATAGAAATTAAAAAATAAAAACAGAAGCTCTGGCTGGTGGCTCGGTGGATTGGCGCTGGCTTGATAACCCAAGAATTGCTGGTTCAATTCCTAGTCACAGCACATGGCCAGGTCTCTAGCCAGGTACCCAGCTGGAGGCAGGTGAAAGGCAACCATACATTGATATTTCTCTCCCTTTCTTCCTCCATCCCTGCCCTTCTCTCTAAAAATAATGAATAAAACCTTTTTTTAAAAAAACCTGAACTTCCAAATAATTAAGAAATAGTAATGATAAAAAAAATAATAAAAATAGAAAAAGAAAGAATGTCCTATTATTAAATTAAGTCCTGAGATTCTTCCATGCTGATGACAAATCTTGGTTTTAAATGTTAGAGTTGTCCTGGCTGGTAGCACAGTGAATAGGTGCTGGCCTGCAAACCCAAAGGTTGCTGGTTCGATTCCCCAGCCAGGGCACATAACCAGGTTGCAAGCCAGGTCTCCAGCCAGGTCTCCAGTCAGGTCCATGGCTGGAGACAGGTGAAAGGCAACCATACATTGATGATTCTCTCCCCTCTGCCTTTCTCCCTTCCTCTCTCTCTGGAAATAATAAATAAAATATTTTTTAAAAAAAGTTACAGTTAACACATCTATCTAGGCATTTGTTCCCAGGGGCAAAGTTAAATATATGTGAGGACAAAACAAGATTAGTAAGATTAACAAGGACAGGGGCATGTATAGGACATTTAGAGTGAAATGAAACAAAGAATGAGCTTTGGCTCATCCATGCCAACATGAAGCAATGGCTAATCTCCTCAGAATGTATGAACTGAATAAGAGACCTTTCAAGTGACGCACAGAACTGGGAAGGCTCTGTAGTTGCTCAGACAAGATCAAAATGGTCTTTACACTGGATGGTACCAATGAAAGGACCCTATAACCATTCACCACAATTACTTCTTTGTGTTTCCCAGGAAGCTAACGCAAAATGTGTCTCAGTATACAAATCATTAAGTCTGGATTTGAGAATGTGTATGCTCCAAACTATCTCAAGCATTTAGTTTGGGAAAAAATGTAAATTTTGGTGTATTTTAGCAAAACTTGAGAAGTTCATTTTTGAGTATATTAAAATCAAAATGACCACCTATTCAACATGCATAATTATTTTATTTACGGAACAATGATAAAGAACACTAATAATTAAGAATGAAAAATTGTAATAACCTATCTAACAATAATCAGGCAGTGCCAGATTCCTAATATATTTAATGAATCCCACTGACCACATATCCTCAGCACACATATAAACATAAATGCACATTAAAGTATTTCCCAGCAATGTTGTCAGTTTTAAGCGTTGTTCAAACTGAACCGATCCTTGGTAGGGAAGGAGAGCAGGAAATATTCCCTCCTGCCTTATTTAAGTGGCAGTTCATATCCCTGCCTTTTTCAGATGTCCAGACCTGGACCCAAATCTGATACGTTACAAGAGACAGTTGCTGCAGAAGCGAGATGATAATGCTGGGTCAGGTCCTTTCCACTGGTACTCAACCCCATCCCACCCCATCCGTACCCTTCCCTGTGCCAAGATGAGATGCCTGAAAATTACATTTTCCTAACTCCTTTGCCAGTTTGATTCTACTTAGTGAGACACTCAGGTGAGATATGAAAGCAGGAGAAAAGGGGAAGCAATTGTGCTCTGACAGAAGGTGTGGTGACTAACCTTGCACCGCTGAGAAATGGAGGTTCCATAGCATTAGTTACAGTGGTGGGTCTTCCAGCTGTGTCAGCAGCAAGCACAGGCTCATGAGAGCCAATTCAAAGGCAGAAGTAGCTTCTGGATCTTCAGGTAACACCCCCTTGTGTCCTTCTATTCCTCCAGCCCAGGGCAGCATGGCACATGGCACCCTGATCTTAGAGTTGTATCATGTCTCTGCCTTTCATTCCTACAATCCTATTGATATCTGTGCACCTAAATTCTTTGCATTAATCCTCTCTGCTAAAAATGCCTCATCAGCCATGGCTGGTATGGCTCAGTTTGTTGGAGTGTCATCCCGTGGACCAAAAGGTCACAGGTTGGATTCCTGATCAGGGCCCACACCCAAGTTGTAGTTTCGATCCCTGGTTGGGGCACCTACAAGAAGGCAACCAATTGATGTGTGTCTCTCTCACACTGATCTCGCTCTCCCTCTCTCTAAAACCAATGAAAAAATGTCTTCTGGTGAAGATATAAATAAATAAATAAAGTCCTCATGACTGAATGATACAAATGCCCATTTCTGACTGGTTGTTATAAGAATCAATGAATCATAGTAATCTGCTCAGTATGTAGAACATGGAAATGCCAATTATTATTCCATTATTCTATCTAATCACTGTTAGTCATGATTTCTTTCCCTCTTTTCAGTCCCTCTAGGTGAAGGTGATACAGACCTTTCCCTTCTTACCCATCAAAGGATTTCGATGAAGTTGGACCTGGTTTGAGAAAGCTGGGGAATAAGACTGGAAAACTGGCAGAAGTAGAAGAAATCAAACAGGGGTGGACAAGCAGTAAGTATAAACAGGGCACAGAAGAGAGAGAGAGACAGGCCTGTGCTTTTCTGAGCCACAATGTATGCAGAAAGAATCTTGACAGTTATCTGAGAACATCTCATAATTATAAAAGTCACGTGTAAAACACCACTTATGTAAGTACCCAAAGTAAAACACAGCCCCCATCAAGTAGGGATAAAACAAGTTTCACTGGTGAGTCATTTCTGGGTTGTCTTCTCTCGGACCTGTCACATTGCCCAGCCTGCTTTGCAAAGAGAGTCCCATACTTTTAGACATGGGTTGTGTTTTGTTTTGCTTTTTTAAGCTTAAGGGTACACACATGCAAATGTAATCACACAAACTCTCTAACCAGCTGGGTAAAATGTAACAGGATTCATTTTCTCTGTGCTTTGAAAGGAGTTTTACTCATATTTATACAACAATATCAGTCTGGAGAGCAGACCACAGAGCCTCATCTGAGATTAATCTATAAGCATAATTTTGTGTTCTCAGGCTGAAACACTTCATATCTTTTATGGACTAATCTGTATCATTAATATATGTTATATAATCTATTACATATAATAGTTAAAATATATATATTCTTAACTTTTCAGTTTCACATATAATAGTTAAAATATGTATATTCTTAACTTTTCAGTTTTAACTACAATATAGAGAGCAAGTTCCTGTTAATATTTCTTAATTTTTTTTCTGAAACTCTGGGTTTCAGAAATTTGAAATTTCAGGATTCCTAACTTATTTTCTTGCCAAAGACCTAACCTTTCTGTTATCTTGGGGAGACAAACAGTCATGATATTCTGAGAATAACCTGTAACATAAGCATGACCTGGACCCAGAGCTTCTGCTGAAAATTAAAATCAGGGGCTGCATTCAGCTTACCTTCTCCTTGTTGGCTGTATAGAATCATTGTCGCTCCCACAGGAGGGGTTTCGGCGGCGGGAGTAGGGAAACTTTGGGGACTTTGTGCGGTCATTGGGAGAGTGGTAGAGTCCGCTAGAGTGGAAGAGGAATGGTCAATAACCCCTGCGGAGGACCCTGGGGAGCAAACACCCTACCTCGAAAACCCAATGCTTCTAGAGGATTGTTCATAACTACATGGCTGGTACTATCAAGGGAACACAGAATCATGGGCAAATAGTTCTTTTAGCTGATAAGATATGTTGAAAGAAAAGAGAGGTAAATTCTGGTAAAAACAAATCATAAAAGTCATTATTTTGCAGGAATGGATTTGTCTCAGTGGACTTCTACAGTAAGAATGAACAGACACAAATGATAGCAATGATAATGACAATAAATTTGATTTATGATGAATCAACCACACGCCAGACACTGACCGAACTACAAGTTTTGTATTGGTTAGCTTAGCTAATCATCCTATCACCCCTAAGCACTGTAGGACAATTAGTAGGCCCATTTAACAAAAAAGGAAAAGAGAAATACAGTATGTTTCATTAAGTAACCCAAGTAAAGTAGCTAGAAAGTGGGAGAGCTAGAATTGGAACCCCTGGGTGGTCATACCTGAAACAACCGTGCAGCCACTAAGTTATAATGCTGATTTATCACTGGTTTGATAGTTACAAACAAAAGAAATTAAATATATAGTTTTAGGAATGAAGGTCTTTAGAATCTCTATTCATAAGCTATAGTTTTCAACTTCAGTTTTCACAAGAATTATGAAATTGGAAAAGTTATCATTAATATATTGCCTTTAGGATTTTCAGAAAGACATGACTTTACTCTAAACCATCACAATGACCTTTCAAGGCAGTTTCTTTAAACACACTGGTTTCCTTTCTGTTTTTCCAGGAGAGAGTTTCATGTTAGGACACATTCTGTGTATCACTACTTCAGAATTTCCCGGTCACGCTGACTTAGGAATCTGACTACCTTGTCCAGTGGTAGTCCAGGGCAGCCACAAAGCACTTAGATTCCATTATCTGATAGGAGCTACTGCTAACCCCTTTTCTACTGTTCTACTTTAGAAAAACAATGATTCCCTTTACCTCTGGGGGCCATTTTCTTCCCACGGTGCATGAGATTTGCTTCTCTGGGTATCAGGGCTATTTTCATTCTTTGCTTTCTTAAAGCTTTAATTAAAAAAAAAAAAAGTATAGAAAACAAATCAGTTAGAAAATAAAAAGGATGTTAACTCACATAGTTAGTCTGACAATAAAATTATTTAACAAATGTTTTAAAATGTGCATTCATTTATACCTGTGACTCATTCTAAAAAGAATATAAGTGGCTGTCTAAAAAAAAAAAAAAGACACGTCTCCAGCAAATATGGCACTTTTGAATCCTCCCCTCCCTTTTCTTTCTAGTTTTACTGCTTTAAGTGAACAGAAGCCCAGTCACTCTTTGTTAAGAAACTTTCAGGAATGCCCACCTGCAGGACCAGAAGCAAGGGCATCCAGGCTTGTGAGGCTGGCTTGGTTTTTTCAACAGTGGTCAGAATGCCCCTGGCTCTGGATTTGGGTCTGAATCTGTGCAGGTTGGCCACCTCTGGGCAGGTTCGGGCTACCCATGCTGACCTTTTCCTGCCCTCAGCTTCTGCCATTTCTTGGCATCATCCTTCCAAATCAGAATGACTTTCAAATGCTATTTCCTGAGCTAGTATCATCTTTCTGCCCTAAGAAAGTAAATATATCTGGGTTGTTACTCAATCTCAACAAATTGTTTTAGAAACACATGGGCAACACCCGGAAGGAACTCATTAGAAGCCTGCGTCACCAGTGTCACCAAAGGGGGAGGGGATGTGTGTCACCTCTCACTTCTCCAGGAGTCTCCACTTTCAAAAAAAGATAAAGCTACTAAACTCCTAGTGCACTTTTAACCCTGGGTTTTTGAGGAATCCACTCTATAATTGTCTTCCAACATGGTCATAACAGGGTTCTTTATAAGAGCCAAGAAAAAGGAAAGAAAAAATTAACAAGGTCATTTCAAAAAATGAAAATAAACTTGTATCCTAGCATATTATAACCATACAGGAATATAAATCTAAAAATACATTTGACAAAAGCACATAACTCATAGTATTAGTAGACAGTAAGTATAGGTTTTATAGATGAAGAATGTTATTTTTATAAAGGTTAAAAATCTTTGGAAGATAAATTTCCAAAGGAAAAGCTTTCATTTGAAATGAAAAGCAGTCACAAATATGGCAGATATTTAATACAACAGTAGAAAGTATGCATACGTGCATGCACGGAAGTGTATTTAATAAATCAGGAAAAGACGAGAAAAGGGTGACTGAAAAATGGAATAGCGAGATGAAAGGGGAAGTGGGAAAGTAGGCGGAAGTTAAAGAACAATAAAATCCTGGGCAGCGAATTATCTGCATTCACTCCCTAAGCTATTTCTCATTTACAGCTTGAGTGGGAAAATTTGGCAACCCTTTGGGTATCAGGCCTATTGGCAAGAACGCAATTACAAAGGAGATTGAACTCCATCTATACATTCTAAAGCGCTTGGGATCTGAATTTCATGGAAGATTACTGTTCTTCCGTTGGACTTAGACAGCACACCCTGCACATACAGATTAAGCTGCTTCTATCCTCAGCTGTGAGGCTGACTAAGGGAAGCACGGTACCCTAAATTGTCTGCAAAGGCAACGACCCTGTCATTCCAAAAAGAGACTCTCCATAGAGAGTATTCTAAAACTAAACAAAAGGAAATGCAATCAAAACCCTGAGGAAAAAACACTGCAACTCTGCGAATCCTCCTATAATTATTATGCTGAGAAATTATAAATTCTATTTCGGCAAGTAGTCACAATCCAGATGAATGAAGACACCATTATTTACTAACAAAAGACAGCGTACATGATCTAAGAAGTCTTTCCAGGTCGCACATTTCTGACTGCTGGGATGTCTCCATGATGTGTCGGGAGCAATCTCTAGAGAGAAAGCGAGCAGATGAAAGCTGCTCATTGTACTTCTAACACGCTGTCCCGTGAACATAATTGGAGATAGGAAAAAAAGGACACTGAAATTGTGTTTTCGAGAACAAGGCCCATCTTTCAGGGAAACAGTCCATGTAATATATTAAGGAAGGTTTTTCCACTGGGGAATGCCGCTGGGAAAATTGATGCAAAGGACCATGACAACTCTTCATCCATATGCAATCACTGACTTCGGAAGCCCTGCACCTCTAAATGCTATAAACCCTCTTTCCAAGGCCACAGCTCAGTGCACTGCTGTAATGAACATAGTACATTAAACATGAATATCATCTACTTTATTTCACAGGTCCCTCCGAGTTAGTCCATTATATCATGCCATTTAAAAAATCACATGGAATTTTCACTTTGCTGCCTTGATTATCTTTGAGTTCACCATGCTGTGACAGCAGGAACGTCTCCTTCAAACGAGACAGGCAGGGCCTGATGTTGTATAATTCACAGGCATTTTAAAGAATTCTTTGACCCACAGACTATTTTGATCAAAAGTATTAGTGGATTATCAAACGGAAGAGTTTTAACCTTGCTCACAGGAAAAAATCGTCTTTGGGACAGCATGTAGTGTTATGTTCCTTCGGTTAACCGACTGACCTTTTTACTGGTGAGGGTGCAATAATTTTAGTTATTCCTTCATTTTCTCCATGATCCATGCTTGCAGCTACCCGATTTATGCTGTTTGATCCTAGGAGCAAAGAAAAAGAAGAGAAGACAAAAAAGATGAGGACACAGTGATCAAGAAAAGAGTTCTTTTAAAAAGCAATTTTAGGGATGTCATGGCACATTATATTGATTAATTACAAGTGCAAATAAATAATGAATCAAACAATAAATCTGACATTCTATATTCTGACATGTAAAAAAAACAAACCCTTCAATCCTCAATCTAATGATGTCCTGTGGGGTGTAAGCTATAATAGATACCACTTTAACATGGGAACTTTTGAGAGGTTAAGAGTTAATTCCCTATATTATAGACAAGTCTTTGTTTTCCACAGTGAAAAATAAGATCCTAAGATATTTAGTGCTATACCTTGAAATGTAAAATCTAGTTGATAACTACATTGTAAAGAAGCTACCATTTGTTGGTATGCTGTGATAGCTTCTATTCTAAAGCAAACCAAACAATTTCAAACCTGAAAATATGAAAATATTCCATCCAACCCTTTACACAAAGGGCAAAAAAAAAAAAAAAAAAGTAATATAGAGCTGATTTGTATCACTCACACACAAATAAAGTTTTCAAGTGTATTTTCACAAACATCCCTAAAAACCTAACGCTGATTTTGTACAAGCTGTTATTCCACAGATTTGCATATAGGCTAGGTGGACCAGCAGAGGGAGCCCCCAGCAGACACGACCTGGGAAATTACACAGAGCTAAGTGAAAGCACGTCTGGATGTCTGGATGCCATGCTCAGAACAGGGGCTGAGAAGCCTGCAGGGTAACATGGGTAAGCACTAATGATGACTCTTCTCAAGTGACAAGCACCTCGCTGGGCTGCGCAGGGGAAACCATTGAGGGGATGCCTGGGATCCTTGCTCAACTAACTCTGTGCCATGCAGCTGTATTCACTTCAGAGGCACCTTGCAAAGGGATAGGCACGGTTTGAGTCCTTTAATACAAAGTGCCATCATTAATGGTTTCAGATCATGAGATGGATTTGTAATATTAATAAGAGCTTATATTTATTGAGCACCTACTATGTGTCAGATGCTATTCCAAGCACTTTGCATCTATCTACCCATGTCATCCTCAAAATAATCATATAAAGTAAATATTGTTATTATCCCCATTTTTTAAAAAATAAAAACGGGGCCTTTCCCAAGATCCCACTGCTTATGAGTACAGGGAGTGGGGGAGGAAAGAGCAGCTTTAGAGCAGTGTGGCCTAGAGCCAGCTCTAAACCACCAGCATGCACGGCCTGTCACGTGCCTCTATGCCCCACCCTCAGCTACTTAAAATGTCAGTCTAAATGAAGTGCCCACTAGGACAGACCCTTTAGAAAAGAAAAAACAAAGAAAAGAAAAGAATGCCCTGGGAGGAGAATATCTGAGGATGATCAAGAGGATCATTTTTTTCTCTCAAGGGCAACTGAGACTGAAAGTTTATAGGAGAAACATTGAGCACCAACCCCATATACACCCCAAAGTTGGCAATTCCTTCCAGAGTAGTTTGCAGTCATGTCTGACTACCTACCAGGAAAGGTAAACATTAATGAATATGCCCTGAACAGAGAAAACAGTGGTTTCAAATAAGAGGTTCAAAAACTATTATTCTAAGGAATCTGACATGAACTCAATACCTGATTTTGGTTCCTATTTTGCAATCCAGACATGGAAAACTGATCCTGAAGATACACGTGGCATTAAAGACCAGCTTGTTTGTGATAAAGCAACTTTCAGAATCCAGGCATTAGAAAATAATAACATTAGGACCTACAGGAAATTTCACCAGGAAATTTTATAATGAACGAGGCACAATTCCATTGAACAACCCCATCTGCTAGCAGGTACAGCAGCGGCCAATCACCGTCTATTTTGCCAGGACCATTAATAAAATTGTAAGGGCAGATTCCCAAAGTTGCAGGTACAGATTCACAATGGAAGAGCTTCTCAAAGTTGAAGCTCTGTATGGTATGACCCTGGGGCACTGGCAGGAATGATTATTTCATTTGTGCCCTAGACATTGTTCCTAATAAATGTTTTTTTAATGGGCTATTGTTCTCAGCAGGTATTATTAATTCATATAAATGAAGGGGAACTTCAAGTACCTAGGGCTGTTTTCCCCGGCTGGGAGGAGGAGGAGGCAGCACAGCACAGAGAACAATACCCAGTACCAATAACCCCAACCCAAGAAACACTAAGTAAACGTGAACATCACCTTCACCAAAGCCCAGTGTAACTGGCTTAAGAATATGCCTAGATTTGCTCCAACCCTCATCTGGTTAGACTGATTAGTCTTTTCTTAATCTAATAACTAATCACCTTGGGAAAAGTAAGGTTGTTGAATCACTTTCACTCCTTCCATCCAACTCTTCCGAAAAATAAAATAAAATTAATAAACAGGTCGACAACCAACCAAGGGGTATTTTTTAATAGAACAAATTTCAAACTCTATATGCATATATAGTTCCTTAAAGAAACCAATATTTGGTTTTTCACAATACCCCAATCATAATTTTTAAGATGAAACACTGTACAGATTGTTTTCCAAAACAATTTTGGGGAAGATAATAATCATAAACCTCTCTCTCTCTCTCTCTCTCTCTCTCTCTCTCTCTCTCTCTCTGACACACGCAGTACAGCCAGCCTTCTTCAAAAGAGACTGTTTGGTTGTCAGGACTATTTTACCAACAGCAGTCATAATTCCCCCACACACAGCACACACGAGTTAAGATAGTGTCAATAATACAATCTAATCCATGGTTCTTTTATATTGAAAATAGTATACTACTAACTAAAAATCCATTTATATTAATTCCCCTATTCTATAACCATGTGAACTGAACAACCCTGGGTATTAAAAGCCTTACTAGGAACACAGACTTACAGGGGGAAAAGCTACTTCCAAGCAATAACCTACAGGCAGCACTTCTGAAGCATCATTCATATAATATTCAAATACTCCCTAAAAATTACTCTGCTTTATTCATGGATATAGGACTCTTACAAAGCAACACTTAGCAGCTTTATGTTTCTAAATATGCATTGAAAAGTAGTAACTACATTTTTCAAATGCTGTATTTTAATCATCTCCCTGATTAGGTTAAATTAGTGAGATTTTGTTCATCCCACCATTTGAGAAGAAAGCTATGTAATTCAGTAAAGCTTCAGTTACATGTTGGTTACTGAAATATGAAAAGGTGGGAAATACAGGTTATGCATTATTTAGATTTACTGAATCTCCATTTTGCTGACATCACTACCACTGTTTTCTTCCTTCATCATGCCACCCTCTAGAATCATCCCTTTTTCATTTTTTTTTAATTTTATTGTTGTTGTATTACATGCATCCCTTTTTTTCTCCCCTCTGTCCCCCTCCCCACCCACCCTTTCCCCCCAAAGTCAATCCCACCTGTTGTCCATGTCCATGGTTCCTTTATACTAGGTTCTTGTCTAAGCTGCTCCCCTTCTTTGCCTCTGCCTCCCCCCTCCCCCCAACCCCTTTCCTCCTGACCACTGCAGGCCTATTCCTTGTATTCATACACT